>RJWJ010009093.1:17556-51123 GCA_004363605.1 Indri indri | reverse complement strand
GAATTACGTTTATAGATTTGCGTATGTTGAACCATCCCTGCATCTCTGGAATGAAGCCCACTTGGTCATGATGGATTATTTTCTTAATAAGCACCTGGATTCGGTTAGCTAGAATTTTGTTGAGAATTTTTGCATCTATATTCATAAGGGATATTGGTCAGTAGTTTTCCTTTTTTGTTGCGTCCTTTCCTGGTTTTGGTATGAGGGTTATGTTGGCTTCCTAAAATGTGTTGGAGAGGAATCCATCCTTCTTGATGTTGTGGAATAATTTCTGCAGGATAGGCACCAGTTCTTCTTTATAGGTGTGGTAAAATTCGGGTGTGAAACCATCTGGTCTGGGACTTTTCTTTTTTATAATGTTTTTTATTGCTGTTTCAATGTGAGTCCTTGATATTGGTCTGTTCAGGAATTCTATTTCTTCTTCGTTGAGCCTAGGGAGGCTGTGTGTTTCTAAAACTTTGTCCATTTCCTCCGCATTTTCCAGTTTGTGTGCATAAAGGTTTTTGTAATATTCATAAATTATATCTTGAATCTTCACAGCATTGGTTGTAACTTCTCCTTTTTGTTCCTGATGGAGCTTATCAGGGATTTTTCTTTTCTGTTTTTCGTTAGTTTAGCCAAAGGCGTGTCAATTTTGTTTATTTTTTCAAAGAACCAACTTTTTGTTTTATTAATCTTGCATATAGTTTCCCTGTTGTCAATTTCATTTAGTTCTGATTTGATCTTATTAATTTCCCTTCTTCTGTTGGGTTTGGGGTTGATCTGTTCTTCTTTTTCCAGTTTTTTGAGTCGATTCATTAGGTCATCTATTTGTGATCTTTTTGACTTTTGGATATAGGCATTTATGGAAATAAACTTTCCTCTCAATACTGCTTTGGCTGTGTCCCACAGAGTTTGACAACTTGTGTCACCTTTGTCATTTAGTTCAAACAATCTTTTGATTTCCATCTTTACTTCCTTGTTTATGAAGGAATCATTCAGCAGAAAGTTGTTTAATTTCCATGACTTTGTGTAGAGATGAGAGTTTCTGTTGGGGTTGATTTCTGTTTTTATTCCACTGTGATCTGAGAAGATGCATGGTATGATTTCTATTTTTAAAAATTTTTTGAGACATGCTTTGTGTCCTAGAATATGGTCAATCTTAGAGAATGTCCCATGAACTGATGAGAAGAACGTGTATTCAGTGGTTTTTGGGTAGAATGTCCTGTAAATGTCAGTCAAGCCCATTTGTTCTAGAGTTCTGTTTAAGTCCATTATTTCTTTGTTAATTTTCTGTTTGGAGGATCTGTCCTGTGCTGTCAGTGGGGTGTTGAAGTCTCTGCCTATGATGGTGTTGCTGTTTATCAATTTGTTTAGATGAAGTAGAGTTTGATTTATGAATCTGGGTGCACCTAAGTTGGGTGCATACATATTTAGAATTGTTATGTCTTCTTGTTGAACTGTACCCTTCACCATTATATAGTGACCCCCTTTGTCTTTCGTTACTTTTGTTGATTTAAAAACCAAGTTATCTGAGATGAAAACTGCCACACCAGCCTTCTTTTGGCTTCCATTTGCTTGAAATATTGATTTCTGCCCCTTTACTTTGAGTCTACATGCATCCTTGCAGGTTAGATGCATTTCCTGGAGACAGCAGATGCTTGGCTTGTTTTTTTTTTTTTTATCCACTCGGCCAGCCTATGTCTCTTTAGAGGGGAGTTTAAACCATTGACATTTATTGAGAGAACCGATAAGTGGGATGAATTACTGTTCATTCTGTTGGGTTGCATTGTGTTGCTTTGTTTTCTCTCTTGAGCCATTGTGGAATCTGGGCTTTGATCTTTAACTTTTGAGTGGTTTCACATTCGAGAGTGTTTATTTTACTGATCCTTGTATAATTCTGTTTTGAGTACTTCTTGGAGAGCTGGTCTTGTCTTGGTGAATTCCCTCAGTCTTTGCTTATCTGAGAATGTCTTTATTTCTCCTTCATATATGAAACTTAGTTTAGCAGGGTACAAGATTCTAGGCTGGGCATTATTCTGTTTCAGAAGAGTGAGAATGGGGCCCCAGTCTCTTCTTGCTTGTAAGGTTTCAGTTGAGAAATCTGGAGTTATTCTGCTGGGCCTTCCTTTGTATGTTACTTGTTTCTTTCAACTTACAGCTCGTAGAAGGGCCTCTTTAGTGGATAGTTTGGTCAATCTGATAACTGCGTGATGTGGTGTCTTCCTATTTGCATTGAATCTCCCTGGGGTCCATCGAGCTTCTTGTACCTGTATATCTAGATTTTTAGCAAGGCCTGGGAAATTCTCCTCTATTAATTCTTCAAATAGCTTATCCAGCCCTTGAGTGTTTTCTTCTTCACCTTCCGGAACCCCTATCACCCTCAGGTTCGGTTTTTTCACATAATCCCACATTTCTTGTAGGCTTATTTTTTTTCTCTTAATTTTCTGCTTGATCTCTGTGACTGACTTATTTAATTGGAAGGAGTTGTCTTCAATCTCTGAAATTCTTTCTTCTGTTTGATCTATCCTGTTCTTGAGGCTTTCCATGGTGTTTTGTAGTTCCCTGAATAAGTCCTTCATTTCCAGGAGATCAGTCTGATTTTTCTTTAATATTTCAATTTCTTCAGTGAATTTTTCTTCCAAGTCCTGGATTTTTTGTGTGGTTTCTTTGTGTTGGTCATCCATTTTTTCTTGCATATCATTCAGTTTTCTTACAATCCATGTTTGAAATTCTTCTTCTGTCATTTTAGTGTTCTGAATTTGGTTAATGTCCATTGCTGGGGAGCTGTTGTTCCTCTTTGGGGGTGTGCTTTCCGTTTGAGTCTTCATACTTCCAGAGTTCTTTCACTGGTTCCTTCCCATCTGGATCAGTTGTTCCTTCTTGCCTTTAGATTTTTGTTTGGATAATGACACTCCCTGTTTAGTCTCTGAGCCAGTAGGTGGTGTTTGTGGCTGAGATTCGACCACACCCTTTATGATGACTCAGTAGATGCAGTAAAAGCGTGTGCAGGATGACCTCCCTGTCGGTAGGTGGCACTTGAACGGAGGAGCGTGCTGTTTTTGGGTCCTGTAGCTAGCTCTTGTTCCTCTGGAGAGGCCCTCTTGTGCCTCAGGTTATGGGCGAGGCCCTGGGACTTCCAGGTGTGTCCTTGTTCTCCACCTCAGTGGGGGCAGGAGTGGGAGTGAGTCTGGGTGGGGCTGGGTTGGGTAAGCCTGCCCTCAGGCTCCACAACTGCTGTCAGCAGGGGTCAAAGGTCTGCTCTTTTCTTCTCTGCAAAGCTGCCGGGAGGGGCTGAAATGGCTTGACTCAGCTGAAAGTCTGGGCTTGGGGGGTGGGGCTGTCTGAGACCCACACTCTGGAGCAGGTCTTGCTCTCCTCCACCCTCCCCCTCTCCGTGGTCTCTCCCAGGCCTCTGCCAGCAAGCGGGACCTCAGGCCAATGGATCTCCCCTGGCTGTGACATGGGCCAGGAGGTTCCCTACCCAGGATTGTAGCCTGAGCTGGGTGCACAGCCCTCTTTTGGGAGGAGGGCTGCCCCTCAGGCACGCTGATCTGCCTTTGAAGGCACACACTCCTCGGTAGGCTCTTTCACAGATCTCTCCTCTGTGCCCCAGGGCAGTGCGATCGTGACCTGGGTGTATGGGGTCTGGTCTGCAGGCCTGTCCCCTGGGCCCTGGAGATCGATCCCTGACCCTGCTAGGGGGAGGGGTGCTGGTCTTGAATCACCTACAGGGTGCCCAAGCTGGATCAATTTCACTCCATCTCGGGATTTGCCCCACTTTCCTGGAGTTCCCAGGCAAGCAGCACCTGGGAGGGCTGGCGGGTAGGGAGCTCGCAGTCTGAGTACCCCTCAGTCTGCTGTAGGGCCCAAAAGGAAAGGTCCCATTCCTTGGAGATGCCTCCATGTGACAGCTAAATTGTCTCTCTGGGCACCCACAGGTAGGGAGGGGAAGGAGAGAATGGAGCACTCCGGCGACTGCCGATAGGCTCGGGTCTGTGAGCAGGAGGTGCCCCGAGGGGGCTGGGAACCCGGCGCCATGTCCGCAAGAGGCCACCGCTCACTGGCGGCAGCCGTCTCTAGGCTGGTGTCGGCAGGTCTCTCCAACCGCTCAGGAGCCCACCAGCAGTCCGAGATGCAAGGGAGGGGAAAGTTAACTGCTCCACCTACCCTTGTCGCTGGTCTCCAGGCCTCTCGGGACTTTTCTCTTTCTAGTTCTCCTCCGCAACAACTTCCCGTGGAGTCTCCTGTAGTTTTAGGCACCCTTCCTTCCGACCCTCACCCGATCTATGTTTCTCTGCTCGTTTATTTTTTTCTCTTTCTTCTAAAATTTGTCTTTTTTGCAGAGACACTCTGACTGGCGGTTTTCTCGTCCGCCATCTTGGCTCCTCCCCTTTACTAGGGTTCTTGAAGTTCTTAAATGGAGTGACCAGCACCGATTTCTCAATGACCACAGTGAGGCAAAATAGCATTTTTAACCTTCTGGCAAATTCCGAACTTCCTAACACAGGGGCCACATCATTTGTCTTGGACCACACTCTACCAAATCTGCTTTTGTCTTATGAATACAGAGAGAATGTGAGGTAGGTGTCCCTGAACACACCAGTTACTGCTCAAGTACCCACCTGCTTTGATGATTTGGAAGCAGCCTATGAAAAGCAAACTACAGTGTACATATGAAGAGCAAGAGAGATGATCTGGCCTGAAGCCAGCCGGAAAATGTGTTAGTTGCATTCCACAGTCTGGGTCATGGGGTAAGACAAATTATCCCGTCTGGCCTTAGACCTGTCAAGCTCCCGCGGGAGTGCGGTGGCTTTGTCACACAACGTGGTCTTGTAATCCTCTGTCCGTCTGTGACGGGCCTGCTCCTCTAGAAGGAAAGAAGCTATGCCGCCTCGTGTTGTTCTCTCGCTTGTTGCCCCGGTACCGTCTCTGCTTCAGGGCCCGAGTGTTGTTCTTGCTCCTAGGCCAGCCAAGCTGCCCCAGTGTCTCATTTCTCTGGGGCTTCCGTGTGGGCAGTCGGTCTGCAAGCCCAGTCAGTATCTTAGCCTGCTGCGACGTCATCTCCCACACTGGCAGAACATACTTGGTAAAAGCAAACATACGTAGAGGAAAAGAAAGTTCCTGAAGTTCCCTATGATTAATTTGATCAAGAGTTGGCTTATTTTTTTTTTAAAGGAAAGAGCAGGTTCTGTGCATTATTTACACAGGACATCATTTCATTGTCAATACTGAATAGAATCATAATTTTCATCAATAAACTTGTTTTGAGTAAGTAACCGGTAAGGACCTTTTTGAATGTAAAGAAGCCTTTGGTCTTCAGTTAAACTCCAGATTTAGGGCCAAATATTAAACATAAGCCCAAGGAAGGAAGTTAATTCTATTTCCTCACCTCCCCGTTGCCAAGGTCGCTCTAGGTGAATTGTTAAGAGTCACTGGGAAGGTAGCAGTGTGTAGTGTAGCGGTGGGGCTTTTGTGAAGAAGCCAGTGAAATCTCACATGGAAGCCCGGCTCTTCCCCGACCGGATCAACAAGGCAGTGTTACTTGCTCGGCCGCTGAGGACACTGCAGGGAGAGGCTGATCCGGTAGGTTGGGAACCAGAGATGAGGGTCCTAAGAGCCTTATCCCTGTTTACAAAGAAATTGACACACCCAAATTGAGGAAATCTTGGCCTAACCTGATATACTAAGGAAGTTAGCTTGCCTTCTTACCGTGTGGGCCGTCCACCCGTCCTCGCAACCTCACCTGCTGCCTAGTGCTTGGCTGTCTTTTTCTCTTAAAGGAACTGAGACTTTTTTATTTCTACTACATTTGATAGTCCCATTTTACCTACTCATAAAATAAGTCTTCAAAACGAACTACTATGAAAGAAAATTAACCAAAACAAAAGCTGCGTTTGACATCACAGATCCTATTTCCAAAAGAAATACACTATTTTTCAAAAGAAAAGACAAAAAGACATGCATTTTTATTATAGTGCATGGTTATTTAAAACCATAATTTACTGTCATTGTTAGCCAATAGCCTATTTTATCAAAAAGATTGCAGTAGAAAATGGGGAAAAATGAAATACCATCCAGGAGATAGGCAGTGTCCTGGGCTGCTTCTCTTACAACTCTGCTACACACACACACACACACACACACACACACACACACACACTGCTATAAAATGAGACTGGATTTTCAGAATGATTATTCTGGAATTTCCAATGTCAGTGAAATATAATTAGCTCTGTGTGTGCGTGTGCACACACATGCACGTATTTCCAGAGTAGTAGAGTGATACGCTTCATAAAGTATTTTCCAAAAACGACAGAAACAGGCTGATGTTTATGTCTTCCTTTCTGCCTTGACTTCAGTCAGCCAAAACATCTATTTGCTGAGCATTATAGCTAATCAAGACTTCATTCCAGCTGTCTGGAACATATGCCGTCTCCAGCCTGGTTCCCAGTCCTGGCTAAGATCACTGTCACCTGGGAACTCTTTTAACTTACATATTCCCAGTCCCCACCTCACACCTACTGAATGAGAATTTGGAAGGTGGGTGAGGAGGAAGAATAGGATGGAGCCCCTGCCAGTCCATAAGCACCTTTTGTACAAATTTGGACGAGATTTGGAAATCCCTCAGCGTATACTCCTTGGCACAGGGAGTGTGTGCTGACTTAGCCCCTCGGCCATGGGCTCTTGTGTAGTGCAGCGCTGTGTGTCATTTAAAAGGCTGCCCCGTGGCCAGGCAGTGGCAGTTACCAGCCTGTAAAGTGTCATCTGCTAGGCTTATTGTTCTAGTTATTGAGGAGGTTTCAGTCCAGGGGAACCTTTCTTTAACAGAAGCCTTGTAACCAGTGGCAAAAGAGAAGAGGCCTCGGGATGAATTTATACCAGAATAAAAAAGCTAGAGGCTAAACAGACAAAAAGGACATTAGGACACCAAATCAACCTCCAGGGTCTTGGAAGAGAGAGAGAGACTAGCGAGACATGGTGGGATGGTAAGGAGGGGAAAGGAGACTAGGAGCAGTGGCAGGAAGCTCACCTGCACCCAGCCAGGAAGGGCAGAATTGGATAGAGGAGCCCTGAGGGCGAGTCGGTAAAAACAGTCCAGCTTCTTCAGGCTTCCCGGCAAGCAAACGGGCTGCAGTGGCCTCAGCCCCTCTCCACGAGGTCAGCCCTCCTTTTCACATTTCCCCAAACACCCAGTTTGACTAGCTGAGTAAGGGAACTGCTGCTTCAGGAACTAATCTGTCCCAAGGAGATCTCTCATGCAGCTAAGCGACACCCGAATGTCATAATAAGGAGAGACCTACTTCCTTTGTCCAGTGACATATAAGTGCAAATCCAATTTAAAGGTAATAACTTTAGTCAAATGCATTTAGTGAACATGTATGTACACAATCAGCCACATGTGCAAATGACTCACTATCTGACCCTTTGGGGTATCGAGGAGGGAGAGTGTGTCTGCAGAGTCTGTATGTCTGTCTGTGTAGTCTTGGGGGAAGGGCTCATATAAGAGCAGAAGGCTGGGCTCCTGAAGCGAGGGTGGAGGAGCACTCATTTTCCCAAAAGAAAAGCTGCAGAAAAGCCAAAGCTCCCAGGTGTCTCAGTGTGCCTAGCAGTCCTTTCTGGTTGCTTTCATCCAGGTCTGGACTAAGGCAGACCATGCATGCTCTCCAGTACTTTTGTCTTACAACTGCAGATGTAAACATGTCTGATTTATGTGACTTATCGAGACTTTTTTCAACTTGGTTACCTGTACAAAGCAAGTTCTCTTTTAATGGATCTGTAAAATCTATAGTATCCATATGGAAAGATTTGATCTAACAACCATTTGTCCAGTGTCTCCAAATTCTATGAAGCCATAGTGCTTGGGTGCAGGGAACACAGCCATAAAGCGGTGCCAACTCCCATCCTGCAGAAGCTCACATTCCACCAGGATAGACACTCTAGCACAGATGGATACACCAGCAACTAACTTCTCTACGCTGCGCCACACTGCGCTGCCGCTTTGTTGGGCAGAGTATTAGAAGAGCAGAAAAAGTGTTATAACTAACTACTATAATTCCTCCCTCTTTTGATCACCAAGCCCAATTATTATTAATAGCTCTAATATATGTTTAATAGCTTGTTGCCCAGGAACAAGACATTGAATCGAAATAATTTCCTTCATTCACTAATGCCCCAAATATTGCAATACTGGCATAAGGAATACAAGCAATTAAACAAGACAAGGATTTTGGGTTATATTTCTGAGAAGGGAAATAATGACACCCCAGACGATTTATTTACTGCATTCATGCGATCACAAATGCCCTGTGAATGCTGATTTCGCATTGAGGCCGCTGGCATAATGCATCAGGCATTAAATTCATGAACATTTCTTTAGAGCTGCTTAGCTGAAGTTTATCACGATCATTCAGCCATTGCCTAGCAACTTGTGAAGGCTATCAAAGAGCTCTTTGTCCTCAGTCCTGGCAAAAACAGTCCTCACAGATCTCCTTATCAGCATTAGAACGTTTATCAGAAAAAAATGCTTCCATTGAACCAGAGACTGCTGCAAATTTAAAGCTGCTGCCTTCCCATTTTGCCCCTTCTTCCAAGTATTTTAGGAAGTTATTTCCTGGAGTAACTAGTATTAAACCTTTTATTTGTTTTTTGGTAAATATTCCAAAGGAATTTTCTCAAGATGTCTCTGAATTCTTCTATTGCTATATAATCTGGGCCAACATTAAAAAACACAGACCTGAGCTCCTGAAGGTATATCTTCTCAAAAACAAGCAAGGCAGACATCCCCAGCCCCTTAGCAGGGAAGGGTCGCCATTTTAAGCACACAAACTGTACATATGTTGGGCTTCCTGGCTTGAGTGAAGACTTCTCCAGGGAAGCAAAGAATGATATGGTTGCTCCATCCAGTTGGAGAGTAGTCCTGAATATCATGTAGAAAAGAGGAACTGTGCTTATTGATTCACTCAGCAAATATTTATTTAACACCTTCCATGTACTAGGCTGTACTACTGTGGTGGCACAAACAGGCACTGTTTCTCCCTCATGGAGCTACCAGATTAATTAATTTCCTTGGGTGGGGTATGGGGAGGGGATCCTTCATCTGCATTTTCTTGTGTATCTCTCCCAGATTCATCTTCCCCTGCATCCCAGCTGTCATTGATTTAGTTCAATGCCTTGTCATTTTTATCATTTTTCACCTGGGGAACCTAAATCAGCCACCTGACAGGTCTTCTTTCTTCCAGACTCACCATCTTCAAACAACCTTCTGCTTTCCTATGAAACCCAAGTTTAATTATGTTCCCTTCTTCTTAAAAATTGTTCATTTGGTCCCTGTTGACACCAGGAGGAGGTTCCCACTCCACAGCACAGTCTTCTTGGCCCTTCTCAACATGGCTGCTGTTTGGCCGCCCAGATGCCTCACCTGCTCTTCCCAGCTCCTGAGTTTCAGCTGTACCCAACACTTGCCCTGCCTGAAGGATAAACACAGACTTCTTTGGGCCTCTGAGCCCTGTCTCCAGCCTGGAACCCTCTCCCTCTTCCCTCTACTTCCTTGACTTATCAAGATCCCCAGAGATGGGTGTGCCTGGTCTGTGGTCATTATCACCTTTCTTAGAGAACTTCTCATCAGCAAGCCAGCAGCTGGCCAGATCCCTGGAATGTATTTGAGTTAAATTCTCTCGTCTGTCTTTGACAAACGAGGAAACAAAAAGATATGCTGTAGGACTCTAGCAAAGTTGGCAAAGAATAAGATGAGATCAGCAGAAATAATTAAGGAATAACACACACACACACACACACACACACACACACACACACACGGTCAAAAAAATGGTTAAAGCAAACTTATAGCTCTTTGTCCCGGAGAGCGGAGAGCGTTTCATTTCAGGGTCGTCCTCACATGGCGGTCACAGCGGCAGCCTATGCCTGGTGAACTTAGAAGGACACTTACACAATGCTCCCTCCATGATCCTCAGTGCCTGAAAATCTATTAGATACTCATTTCTTAGGCTCTTAAAATATGTGCTCTCTTAAAATATTAATATTCTCCAGAGAAAGCACACCTCCAAATAATAAATTTACCTTGTCCTTC
The DNA here is from genome assembly GCA_004363605.1 of Indri indri. Classification (NCBI taxonomy): domain Eukaryota; kingdom Metazoa; phylum Chordata; class Mammalia; order Primates; family Indriidae; genus Indri; species Indri indri. Next base: position 41,054 of record RJWJ010009093.1, on the reverse strand, counting down.
CCTGACTATAAGATGAAGGGGAAGATAACAGGAGAGCACGCAGGGTCTGAAGGGGAGGAGCAGCAATAGGAGAGAAAGACAGCTTCACACTTTTCCCTGGAGTTGCCCCCTGACTGAGACACACGGATGTTTGTCTTCAAGTAGATTATGCATTAATATCTGCAAAATGATGACTCATTTTTGCTGATGATAGAATAAAAGAAAAGGGCTTGAATTTTCAAGATAGGGTTGCTAATAGAAGTTTTATAATTTAAATTCAAAGGAAAGATTTCTTTGCAATCCTAAAATAAAAGTTATTTATGAGCAAACTTGATTCTGTTGAAATATGCTTATATGATTGGAGACAGTAGGTTGATAGATGATCTGTAGAATTCCCTATGATTCTCTGGAAATGAAATGATGGGTACATCATATGCAACAAGCTCATCCCTGCAACGGATCTCCTTGCTATGTCATGGGTCTTATTACTTACATGAACATTACCTTGATAAAGTTGATTGTGACTGATGTTATGCTAACCCGCTGGACAAACCTCTTAAGTGAAGACAAATCTAATATGAAATAAAGGATCTTTTCATTCAGATCTGCCCATCTGGCCTGTAGTCATTTTTCTTAACATGCTCTGATTGAGGAGGTGCTGAGCTATACATAAATTGTGATAACCTATAATGTAAAAAAAAACAAAACAAAAAAAAACCCAGCATATACTTTTGATCTAAAGTGTACTCAATTTCATCCTAATTGAATTCATTAAATGTAATGTGAAGTAGTGATTTGGCAAGTAGCTGATAAACCAAATCACCATAAGTGGCTAAATCTTACCCTCCCCAAGTCCCACAAAAATCAGAACTAATTTTCAGGATGACTATCAATCAGATTAACCAGATAATTATTCAGCTTGCACTTCTTCAAAATCCTCACTGGGATCTGCCTTGATGGCTGCAGACCAAAATGCCCTGGTTTGCCTGAGTCTGTGAATCAGGCGTCCAGTCCTAGCCACTGCACAACAGGAGCCCTGGCTCGCAGTTGGTGCTGAGGACCTGAATCTGAATGGAGACTGAAGCCTGCAGCAGGTAGCCCTTGTTAGTACTTCTTTAAAGTCACAAAACAAAGTTTAGGTTTGTAGCCTCCTTTTAAAATGGTTTACTACTTAATGTTTGATTCTTTTGTCCAGTATAGGTGTGAGTAAAAATAGCAGATAAGATTCTGTGGTTGGTTTATCACATTTGGGGAGGGAAGAGTTTGCAATTTTATCTCAGTTTTTCAAAAGAGATTTGAAAAAAAAAAAGATCATATATTTGTGAATGCAAGAATAAAAATAGCAGTAGGCCTAAATTCCATATTTTATTCTATAGGGAACATCTAAACCCCAATCGGCTTTATAAACAGACCTGGTCTCCTTTCTTCTGCCAGTGGGCCAAGCTGAAATAAAAGTCTATTGTTGGTTCAAGCGAGACACAATGAGGTCTGCATGCTTTCATGCCTACTTAACAGCCTTTACCATGTGGGAGACTTTCAGAAGGAAAAAACCAGGAACAGCAAAAAGTGGAGAATTACTGCTCAGCGGAAATGGCTGCATACCAATTAGCAACATCTATGTCATAGTCTGGGGCTGCTTCGCTGCTTACATTTTAAGGTTCGGGCTGTGGTGACTTTTCTCCTAATCACTTTAGAAGCAAAAACTATAATACAAAACATGGCCTTCTCAGCATCCCTGGTGCTGGCTGGTTGTTAGTGTTCTGGAATCCCAGAGGGTGTGTGTGCTTGGTCTCAACGTGTTTTCATTTGGTCTGAGGCCAGCAGTTGCCAGTTCACTACTAATTATATAACTCACTGCCTTTCAATGCAAAGAGCATGTCTTTGAGTTGGGAAGAATTCCGACTTGCAAGAAAGAGGCCCCTATTGTATTTCAAATACAAATTTACAGAAGAGACTTCCATTCATCTCAAATAAAACCTGGTTTTATTTTTATTTTTGCAACCTTGATTTTTCTGTTTGTTTTCTTTAGGCATTTCTTTATTCATTCATGACTGATTCTAAAGTTTCTCAGGGTTCAAAATGAGAGTTAAACACCACCATACAGTTTCATAATAATCAATGGCTTAGACAACAGCTATAAATAACGTCAGTTGTGAGACTCTGCCCGTATCTGCCCAATGTCAGATTAAATTTTTAAGGAGCAGTTTGGTGGCACATGTTAGTGCATCTTTTGTTCTGTGCACCGTATCCTCAAAATATTTTAAGATTATGTTTATTTGTTTACTCCAGGGGAGAGTTTTCTTTATGTAGAGCAATTTAACCACTTTGTACTTTGCTTTATCATTTTATACTTTATTTCTCTGTGAGAACAAAAAACGAGGGGAGAAGGAAGTCACTGAGGGCTAAAAGATATAATATTTTTGATAAATTTCGCCTTCAATAGACAGAACCCTTGGGTTTCTCCCCTGCTCCTTCACCTAAAGAAGAAAAATCAATATTTTGATTTTTTTGTGTGTTTTTCCTTCTTTTTGTGTGTTATTCCTTCTTCATGACTCCATAGAAAATAGCTCTGGGTATTATTTTAATGCTTTGATGATACTGTGTATTGATGCATGTAAGATGATAACTGGACTTTAAACCTTGCGTCATCTCTGCTCATTGCTGCCCGTGGTACTCAGTTTTGGTGCCATGAGCTTAGTTCTCATCTTCGAGTTAGCATCTGCCGAAGTCCCACACTACCTCTCACTCCGCCTCACCCCACGTACGTTGTTTCAGGTGTCCACTGTGACAGCGTGTGTGCTGAGGGACGCTGGGGTCCCAACTGCTCCCTGCCCTGCTACTGTAAAAACGGGGCTTCGTGCTCCCCTGATGACGGCATCTGCGAGTGTGCACCAGGATTCCGAGGCACCACTTGTCAGAGAAGTAAGTGTCTCATTAGGCGGTCATTTACATCTTCCCTTCCCAGGTGTCATGAACGGAGTAATGATCCGCATCCCACCCACCCCTACGCTGATAGTGATGCTCTATTGCAGTTGAGAGCAGAAGAGAGAACGATAGTTCATCTGTCCTTTGCAGAACTGTCCTCGATAGCACTTCCCCAGGAACTTTTTCCCCCCAACCTTCAGAACTAACTTAACAGATGGGGCTTTAACCATTTCTTCTCAGTAATGATTTCATTGTCTTGTTGGCACCACCATCAGGATATGTTTCTTGATCTTTCCTGAAAGCTTGCAAATGGTGTTCCAGAAATTCATTGACCTGTAAATATTTTATTCAGTAATTTGGCATTGGCCTTACCTCAATTAGCAGAAGTCAACATCAGCCAAACCTTGAGGCAAATAGTACATCCTGCTAGTAGTCTTAAAGTCAGTGCCATGGGGAAAACAGAATTGCAAAGTTAAAAATAGGGACTGTTGACATTGGTCGACAGAATTTTTGAGTTAGGAAATGGTCCATAAGATTTACTAAATCTTTTAGCAAATGTAATCAAGAAAAAAACTATGACTAATTATAAGATACACTATTCTAATTTTTTAAATTGCCTTTTTCCCATTGAGAACACTATGCAATTATCCTAGATTTAAATACAAATAATATCTTGGGAAGAACTTAAGTGTATAACATTTTGCTTAATCACTTTTTGATTGTAATCATTAACCTGGACCATTTTGAGGAGGGAAAAAATCTTCTAATTTTGACTGTAGGTCTATTTATTGCCAGTAATGACTCTTAAAGAATAAAGGATCAACAAATGGTTCAAGAGTACTTATTTAGGATTTATTATTAATAGTATTTAGAATTTTATTTTTTTCTTCTCTTTATTCTTTGAGTTCCTGCTTGCTCTATGCCAAGCTTTCAGCTACTTGGGGCCTTCAACGAGAAAATTAAAAGGACTAAGACATTTACTTGCCTTCAAGGAATTCATAGTTTAGTGCCTTCTTTTCCTTATTAAAGAGCACCTTTGTTCCTTTTTTCCTTCTTGTTTTATACTTGGAGAATTCTCAGTATCTTTTTTTTTTAAGTTTTTTTCTTTCCCTCCAAAACTTTAACTAGATCCTGATGTGGAGTGCGAGAGAAATGCACCTCAGAAAGGCAACAGTCGGTTTCCCTTCTATTTTCAGTCTGTTCCCCTGGTTTTTACGGGCATCGCTGCAGCCAGACGTGCCCACAGTGTGTTCACAGCAGTGGGCCCTGCCACCACATCACGGGCCTGTGTGACTGCTTGCCTGGCTTCACGGGCGCGCTCTGCAATGAAGGTAAGAGCACGGCATGCCGGACGGATGCGCTGGTGATTGACAGCCCCACCCAGGTCTGTCCTCAGGCCTCCTCCCGGCTTCCCGAAGGACACGTTTTTCAGCCATCAGCCATCGATGCCTTTTGGTGTGCTGTGTCTGCAGCTTCTGAAATAGGGCTCTGAGCTTTGGAAAAGCTGACTTGCCACTCCAGCAAAACCTCTCTATTCTCTGAGCTGTGCTACTCTTCAGCTGTAATAGGAAACATCCTCCCGTGAAAAATCAATAGGAGGAAGGATTTTGACTCCCTGAGCAAGAAGCCGTGAAGTCAGATTTCTAGAAGTGTGATGATGCCTCCTGGTTTGGGATGCTTTAATGAGGATCTCTGGCTTCATGTATTTGTAAAAATGAGCCCATTCAAGATGAGGGATGCTGCTGAGCAGAGACAGCTACTAAATGCGCAGCCGGGTCGGTGACCTTTAAAGTCATTTCCTGTGCTAAGGATCTGGGGTTCTGTGAGATAGGCTGTGACTGTGAGTTACTGACCTGTAGCTTATTCACAGTGTGTCCCAGTGGCAGATTTGGGAAAAACTGTGCAGGAATTTGTACCTGCACCAACAATGGGACCTGTAACCCCATCGACAGATCTTGTCAGTGTTACCCGGGTTGGATCGGCAGTGACTGCTCTCAGCGTAAGTTCGTGAACAATTTATCAACTATTCTTATTTGTTTGTTTTCAAATGATTTAGGATTGAAGTGTGTTTATATAATCAAGAAATAATATCTGACTAATTATAAGATGCACTCTAATTTTTAAATTCCATTTTTTTTAAGAGCTCTATACAGTGGTCCTATATTTCAATCCAAATCATGTCTTGGAAAGAGCCTAAATATGTAACATGTTGCTTATTCACTTTTCAGTGTCTCACCATCCATTGAATTAAAACAAAAATAGCTGTATTTAGAAGTCTATCTCTTTGCTTTGTGTCTTTCTGGAGAGTTAATTATGGAGAAATGAAAAAGTAGAATTTAAATGGTGTAAGCTTAGAAACCAATGGGGTCCTACGAAGGCCGGCCACCTACCTGCAGTGCACAAGCTCACCTCCACCACTGGATTGCAGATAGGAGTCGTGTGACCCTACGGGGACTATATAGATGACTTTTAGGTTACTCATGTCATGAAAAGATAACATTGAACATAAGTCATTGGCTAATGCTTTGAAACAGGTCAGTGCAACTTCTAAAAGTATTCACCTTTTGACCAAGGAATAGCATATGGACAGGGATAATCTGGTTCTACTCATTGTACATTTCATGGCCCATACTGAGTTTATATTGAATCCACCCATTATGCACATAAAAGAAATCAAAGAATGACTGTACTGATTTCACATGGTGGTTTATTGGTCATTTAATTCAAACTTTACAGTTATAATCAACCTGAAAATGTTAATTGATGAGCAATATATTTTAGCTTGAAGATTTTTTTCTGAATGTTATTTTTTTCTCTTGAAAAAATGTTATTTTTTTCTCTCGAATGGTTCAGGCTGTACCCCATTTGTGAAGAATAAGCAATCAAAGCCAATAGATCTTGAAAGTATAACTTTTTGGTGAAGGAAGTCTTATTAGATATCATTTCTTGCTGTGTGTTTCACTCTATTCTGGGGGCACCACTCAGAAGTAACCACAGCCTGTTTAAATCTACATGTCTTGCAAGGACTCTGGCTTCGGCCGGCATGTGGACAGATTGAGGAATAGATACTCAAGGCGCAGGGTTTGGGGAGAAAAAAAGCCCCAATATTATTGTCATAAAATGATTGATTTATTTTGCTCCTTTTTAAAGTACTCTTTATTTTGGAAGTTGGTCACTTCCTCATTTGGAAGAGGAATGTGCTAGAAGGAACAAAAATGGGAACACCAGTATGAATGGAGACTATAGTGTTGCCTGCCTCCGTAATCACTGCAGAGGAAGCTGATTTATTTGGCAAAAGCCTTTGCTTCTCTTGGGAATCATTGATTTCACTAATTCCCTTATGGACGCTGTGGAACCATCTTAATATTTCTTCTCAGCTGATTGTGTTTTGTTTAAAAAGAGAAAAAAACCCTTCATAGTGAAAGCGGAGAGTCTGAAAAATTAAATGGGTACATTTAAAGGGGCTGGTGTCCTTGACAAGATGATTTTTTAAAGCCCCGTGGTCTACATTTTACCTTTTGGAAATATAAAAGTTGGGGGATCTTTAGTCCCATTCTCTGATCATAACCAATAAAAGGAGTTAGCCTAATGCAAGTGGGTCACCTTAGAAAAATATATTATAATTTTAAGGTATAGGGTTTACGAAAGTTTGTTAAGCATCACCTGAGGAATGCGTTGTTTCAGGTAAAGAGTGCTCCATCCAGCATTGCATGGGCTGGACACTTCAATTGTTTTCACCCAGAGTCTTGCTGTGGCCTTAAAGAGAGATGCTGTATTTATCTAACAAATAACAAATACTATTATTAGTCTCTGTGACCTTGGACAAGTCACTATTAACTTTTTGGGGACTTTAGCTTTTTCATCTGTAAAATGAGGGTGTTGTACTTAGAAAACAAATTCTTTTTTTTTAGACACTAAAGTTTCTAACAGAGAGTTGCTGCTCTACTGAAGATAGGGCATTTGTTTTGCTAAGTGGAGTTTGCACAAAACTGAAATAATCAAAACAGCCAAGGCGGGGGTTTAGGGTCTATGCAAGGGAAGGAAAAAGTAACAGTTGAGGCTAATGGCAGGGAAAGGAACTTTGAGGGAAAACCAAACTATTTATTTATTTTTAATTTTTTTTAATTTCAGCATATTATGGGGGTACAGATGTTTAGGTTATGTATATTGCCCATGTCTCCCCCCTCCCACGTCAGAGCTTCAAGCGTGTCCATCCCCCAGACGGTGCACATCGCGCCCATTATGTGTGAATATCCCCATCCCCTCCTCCCCCCTCCCACGTGCCTGACACTCGATGAATGTTATTCCCATATGTGCACTTAGGTGTTGATCAGTTAATACCAATTTGATGGTGAGTACATGTGTGTACTTAGAAAATTTATTCTGATGTTCATTCTAGACCTTGAATGTCAACCATCATTTTTCCCTTGCTTTTGGGCATAATGGTATGCACAATTATGGAAGATAGTTTTTTTCATTTTTTAAATTACTTCAGATTTATTATTTATTATTTGTATTGGTCTACATTCCCTACTGGGTATCCTCACAGAAATTACAGGTGGTCCTCCTTTTATGCAATTATGTTTCTGAAGCATTAGTATGAATGAAAAACATTTTTTTCGCAAATCAAATTATTTCACCCCATGACCTTACGTTATTATTTCACAGATACTTTATCTCACTTTCTGCTTGCTTTTTGACTGGCCGTGACCCCTAATGATTTAGTTTTTATTGTTTGCCACTTCTTCCAAGTAAGAGTTTTTATGAATAAACAGCTGGGAACCTTACCATTTAAAAGGAACCTAAAGTGATGACTCTGGAGTAGAGTGAGTGTAGGGTTTAGAAATCAGAGACATGAGTTACGTGACCTTGGGTCCCTTAATCTCTCTTGAGTCAAATCATTTCCCCATCTGATCTCTGCTCGAACGTCCTCTCCTCAGAGAGGCCTTCCTTCAGGAGTGGCTCCCATCATTCTTGTCCTCCTCATCTCAGTTTTTTCATAGCACTCACCACCGTTGTTTTTTCAGTTGGTTGGTTGGTTGCTTTGCCTGACTCTCCAGCTAAAATACAACTTTCAGAGGGTGGTTTGGACTTCGTCTTGTCCTCTGCTATCTGCCTTGTGCCTGGGACAGCATGGTGCACACAGTAGGTGTTGAGCATCTGTGTTTGATAACTGAGTCTGTAAAGTTGAGCCGAGTTTTCTCCACCTGCCTCACTCTGCACTTGTGCATGAATGCATATGTTGGTAATGACGGGCATTGCCACAGTCAGCCCTGCCCTCTGGGCTTCGGTGCAGAATTCGCAGCAGTGTGCTTTCTTAGTCCTCGATTACACTGCTAACCTCTTACACTCAGGAGCTGTGTGGGGGTAGATGGAATCCCTTCTACTCGGTACTGGCCCCAGAACTCTAATGACCTCTCCACATTTGTGGTTTCAGCATGTCCACCTGCCCACTGGGGCCCGAACTGCATCCACACGTGCAACTGCCACAATGGAGCCTTCTGCAGTGCCTATGATGGAGAGTGTAAATGCACTCCTGGCTGGACAGGGCTCTACTGCACTCAGAGTAAGTGACAAGCCTTCTGAGGTCAGCAAGGGGAGCCCTCCACTCCCCAGGAAGGATACAGCCTCCCCCTTTGCATGCACAGTCTGGGCTTGCCGAGGGCCCCTGGCATTGGAGTGCTTCATGTACCCAGTGACCTCAGACTACATGTCTCTCCGTGGTTGAGAGCTACCATGCTCCGAGTATTCTGTTCTAGGTTATGTCAGGACACTGAGGAAGAGCAATGCTGTGCAGTGATATGCAGTTTTTTTCTCTTCCCTCTTTTAACCAGACCCTATTCACGTGGATCAAATTCCCTATAACTTATTCTCACAGCACAAGGTTAGGATAAAGGACAGAGGTTAGAAAGGTAGCTAAGACAACAAGCCTTACTGCCTGACTTAATATGTGCTCTTGGAAAAGATGGAGTTCAGTGATTCTCAAATGTAATGAGCCTCAGAATCACTTGGAGGATTGGTTAAGCACAGAGTGCTGCCCCCACCCTCAGAATGTCTGATTTAGTAGGCCTGGGTTGGCACCTGAGAATTTCCATTCTATCAACTGGTGGTAATGCCAGCTGAGGACCATGCTTTGAGAACCGTGGTTCTTTTTTCCATTTTGTATCCCACAGTGTCCTAACCATGTCTTCTTCCATGAGGTTTTTAGCATCATAGGATATATTTGAAAAGTACTCCAAAACTGAGCATGACTGGGAAAAAAAGATCATTCTCTGCCCTCTTGCCTTCCATTGAATAAAGGAGACAAGACAGGAGGGCATGTAATATGATTAGTATTAATAATAATGTATGATTAGAATTATAGCAATGGGCTGAGGAGGAAAGATGGGTCAGAAATTAGGCAATTCTTTTTAATACTAATTAGAGCACATAATTAGAGAATAGGCTGAATAAGTCTTTTGAGACTTTCTAGAAGGGAGTGTAGACCTTGAACCAAGATTTGAAAGGGAAAATTGGCAAGGAAAGAGGTTAGCCTAAAAACATTCTGCAAAGATTGAATATCTATAAGGATTTTTAACTCCTTAGAGAAGAGTACTTACAAGATATTATTTATAATTCTAAAATTAAGACGTGCTTCAGACAGAGGACCTTTTTTAAGTGGAAGTAGCATGACATTGTGGTAAATACATGGGGTCTGGAGCCAGACCTCCCTGGGTTTGTATCACGGCCCTGCCGTCCTTCCATTTGGTAGCCGTGTGACTTAGGGCACTCTGGGCTTTGTTACTATCTGTAGGATGAGAATATCCATCCCTGCATTTCTGTGCTGCTGTAAAGATTGAGTAAGAGGACATGTGACAAGAATCCGGCACAGAGTAGGCACTAAACAAGTGTGTGTGAGGCTGAGGTTCTCATGGCATCCGGGTATCTGTGCGCTGCCTCTGCTTCTTAGAAGCTGGGCTGTTATTCAGCCTCACCATAAGAAAATAGAACAATAAAAAGCACATGGAATATTTGGAAACAACCATCGAATCAGCCTGTATTGAAGCTTTCATTATGCCAGAGAGCCCTGAAACACTCTTGCAGGGCGGCTGCCAGTGCATGCCAGCCGATGGAGCTTGTGGGTGGATGCCCTTAGCCCAAGAGTCCCAGTGCCTTAAGCCTTGGAAATTGTGCAGCAGTAGGAAGGCTTATTGCTTTTTAGAAAGCACCTGTGAAGTACAGCTGGTTTTTTTTTTTTTAAGTTAATCATTCTATCACACATCTTCGATGAAGGTGATATTATCTAAGTTAATAACAGATACAGCAGACAAGGCTAGTAGCAGCATTGGGGAGGTTCTGTACTGCAAGTGAAAGCATACAGCTAATTTTAATATAAAGTACTCATTTCAGCCCATGGAATTTGAGTCTAGGATTCTAGTCGTTGAGCGAAAGAATGAAAGGAAGTGCCCCATCCTTCTGGGCTTGAAGGGGAGCTTTGTTAGGAGACGCTCGTCTGGCCTTTAGGGGTCCCAGTGATGGTTACAAGGACAGGTGCGGACTCTTCTGCCTCCTGCTTATGAGTTACAGCCTCCTCGCAAGAGCCCCGACTTGGGACGTCAAAGAAGCCCTGTGACAGCTGAGACATGCCCTGTTGTCTTTATTCTCTAATGGCTCAGCGTCCTGCAAGTTTAAACGCAGATGTGTTCGAGGCACGAGCTGCCCTTCTCCCCAGCAGCCTCTTGATTCCCGCTGTCCTCCCTCCTGGCGCAGGATGTCCTCTGGGGTTTTACGGCAAGGACTGTGCGCTGCTATGCCAGTGTCAAAACGGAGCTGACTGCGACCACATCTCTGGGCAGTGTACCTGCCGCACGGGATTCATGGGGCGGCACTGTGAGCAGAGTGAGTATGCGAGCAGCGCAGCACCAGGCCACCTTCTCCTCCGCCATCCGTTGCTCTAGATGCCTGGAAGCAGTAAGGCAGAATTCGCAACTTTTACGTTGTTTGAGCTGCTGGCTGGTTTGCGCTGATGGCACCATTGACTTCTCCTCCCAGAGACTGGCCCCCTGGGACGCTTGCTGGCTGCCCGCCCCTCGCAGTTCCCCTTCTGAGCAGCCGCCCAGCGCTCTGGGTGGAGGAGCTGTGACGACAGGCCGGAGACAGAATTCGGGTCTCCGTTCTTGTTCTTTCTGGCGCTCTGTTCCTCTCCTTCTTGCGTTCGGATGGCTGCTCAGAGCTTTGAAAGAGCCAGTCAAGCTTTCTTCATGGCAGAGGCGGGACCCGGGTCTCATGCGGAGGCCGGTGCATTATGGGGGGAGGAGGGCTGGGGACCCAGAGCCAGGCCCCGTTGCTGGTGAGGCAACAAGTCCCTGTGAACGTTGCCACCCTTTTGACAGCTTTCTCCAGATAGTACTTTTGTGCTGTTTCCACTAACAAGTTCTCATCTAAGTTTTAACAACCTCAAGACAGCATATTGCCTTTAAAAAAATTTTTTTTTCCTTTTAAAACTCTCACCCAGAGAGAACATGCTCTGTTGGAACGACTCATCCTTGTGTTTCCATTTCCAGCTCACCAGCTATGCGTCTGCTCGCAGGCTTATAAGAACATTAGTCTTAAACCGAATATTTCAAGTTAGTTTATCATTCCTTTCCTCTGTGACTTTCATTCAGTATTCAAGGTAAATAAATAAGGGCTTAGGGCTGTATGGTGCTCACTGTCTTATGGTGAAACCCTTTGAGGCAGGAAAAGGTGCAGAATGATTCCCACTCACCAGAGACTGTACTCTTGGAGCAGCCACTGTGGCTGCAGGAGCAGTGTGGCCTGGAAAGCTTGGTCGGCACTGCAGCACTTTGGCAGTGAAGCATCCCTGCCTACTGCTCTCCACCAGCACCTCGCGGAGCCACTGGGCAGCCAGGGTGCCTCCAGCTCCGGTGCTAAACCCTAGCATATCTTTGCATATCCTCCCTCTAGCAAATGCAGCAAAAGCGGCATCCAGAAATCAGCTCCAGACAGAGATGGCCCAATTTTAGTTTCGCATTGCCGCTTTCATCTAGGCATGAAACAGATACTGAGTCACACCCCTCATTGTGTAAATACATAAAGAAATAAACAGTTTGGTGAAGACCAGACTAGGCTCTAAACTGACTTTGACTTGAATGGCGGATGACTGGTTAAAGTCTTATTAAATAAAAACATTTTAAGTGTTTCCGTAATTACTCTGAACATCAAATTAAAATGTCCTTATTTTTGGAGACTTCTCCCAATGCTCATTTGTAAACAGAAGCCCTGTGTTCGACAGAGAACTCTGATAATAATAGCACATTGCCCTCTGCTGCTTACTTTACAAAGAACATCAGTATTTTGTCGTGCAGATTTTTAGATTTAACATGCCTGTACTATTCTTTGAAATTCATGCCCAACTCATATTAAGACTGGATCATAAGAATCCCACTATGTTAGTCTCTGGGACTTCAACTTGCAAATCTGAAGTTCAAACCATTCCGTGGAAAATGAAGTTCTTACCTAGAAAATGAACAAAATTTGCCCTCTCCCTCTTTTCCTACCCTCAGCCAATCCAAGTGAGAATGTTCCTTTGCAAAGGTCACTAAGTCTACAGTAAAATATACATGTTCTCAAGGAAGCATCTCTAGTTTATACTTTTCAGTCTACGCCCCTTCCAGCCCACAGTTTTGCCTGGTGGAATCACCTCAAAATGCCCTGAGTGATTACCTTCTTCTGTTTCATGGGGGTTCCACAGACTCCCCATACGCACGTGGGGGAGGAGGGTATGTATCAGTAGCAGCCGAAAGTGCCAAGGGAACAGTATGATCCCATGTAATGCAACGTTGAGCAGCTCCCTCTCCAGCCCTGTGCAGCCTGGACGGTGAGTCCTACCACGATGCAGGGAATGCTGTCCAGCCCGGGACGTCCTGTCTGGCATAAGTCCACCTGAACAGAAAGCCCCAAAGGGCTCACCTCCAGATGTGCAGGGTCCTGCATTAAGAGACAGCCTTACTCCAGATTCCCAAAGCTGGGGAGACAGACTAACTTTCTCTTCTTCTCCAGAGTGCCCTGCGGGAACATATGGCTATGGCTGTCGCCAGATATGTGACTGTCTGAACAATTCCACCTGCGATCACATCACCGGGACCTGTTACTGCAGCCCAGGATGGAAGGGCGCACGATGTGACCAAGGTAAAGGTACCAGCAAATGACAACGACTGCCTCTCATTGGGTGACCACCATGTGCTGGCCAACGTTAAGTACTTATACTGATGTTGTTGAACGTAATCCTCATCACAGCTCTACACGGCACACCTGTTTCTTTATTCAGTTTCCAGATGGATGCTTTATTGTTGCTGTCCTCAAGATAAAGGAATTAAAGCCCAGAGAGGTTGTGTAAGGTCACAGAGCTAATGTATAGATTATGTCACAGCTTTTATGCCAGCTTCTCTTATTCCAAAGCTCATGAACTTTCTACTGGACCTATGATTTTTTCAGATTTATTGAGGTATAATTGACATATAAAACCCACACCTATTTTTAAAGTACACAATTTGATAAAATCTGAAATATGTGTATACCATAATAAAGACAATGTCCATCACCCTGTAAGTTTTCTCATGCCCCTCCCTGCTACCGCCGCCCCTTAGGCCCCAGGCAATCACTCATCTACTTTCTCTCACTGTAGATTACTTTGCTACATAGAGATCAATCATCTAGAGTTTCATATAAGTGGAATCACACTGTACTCTTTTTTGGTTTTAATTTGTTTACTCAGCATAATTATTTTGAAAGTGAACCATGCTTCTGCATATATCAATAGTTCAGTTCTTTTCATTCAGGATTCTGTTTTATGGATATACCATAATTTGTTTACCCATTCATGTGTTGATGGACATTTGAATCATTTCCAGTTTTTGACTAGTACAGATAAAGCTACTTATGAACAATAGTGAATCACGTCTTTGTATAGGCATGTGCTTCCATTCTCTTGAGTAAATACCTAGGAATAGAATGATTGGGTCATATGGTAGGCATATGTTTAACTTTTTAACAAACTTATTTCCATGGTTTTGAACTAGGGCATATATCATAATCACTTGGGAATATTTATCTCACATATATAGTTCCATTTGGACCATCTTGATTCTGGGGTGGATGGGACTTTTGAGAAGGTGCTTCTGATGGTTCTGAAGCATGCCTTGCAGACAGCCTCAGCACTGCACGTGTACTCTCTGGTAGGCAGTCTGCAAATGGGCTGTAAAAGGCTTTAGAAAATCTCTACAGTGTTGTAGGTGGAGTCATCTTAAACTGTAGATGGTGGAAGTATTTACACTTAATTTCTTTCATAAAATAACTTTTACATGCTTGTGATTTACATTTGACTGTCACAACAATGGGATATTACACTCCGTGATCACATCATTATTACAAATACTTTGTAATCTCTGTGTTGGCCTTGGTGGTCTGTGTTTCAGGACAGACTGTTTTATAAGAAGGTCCTCTCACATTTACAATTGTAAAACCATAGGAACAATTACTTGAGCTGGAAGCAGCTACATGGAGGACAGTTTCCTCATTTACGGAAGGTAAAACTTCCGCCTAACCACTTAAGGGAAGGTGCAGAGTACCTGGGTCAATTTTTTTAAATGCCAGATTCCTTGATTTTCAGTCCCTGCCTGTAGAGGCCTCACCCGATGGTACAGGGAAGTACCATGTAAAGCTGAATTTGGAATTTGATGAGTAAGGTTTTAGGGTGATGTTATCGGGTCTTATCAGGACAAATCTTTCTGTCAGGGAAAATAACTTTGCACAGAACAGTATCTGCTGAGGTAAAAGACCCATTGAAATTAGTGTAAGGCAGATTCTGTTCTTGGATTATATAATTGAGTTATTCTTTTTTTTTTTTTTTGAGACAGAGTCTCACTCTGTTGCCCTGGCTAGAGTGAGTGCCGTGGCGTCAGCCTAGCTCACAGCAACCTCAGTCTCCTAGGCTCAAGCGATCCTACTGTCTCAGCCTCCCGAGTAGCTGGGACTACAGGCATGTGCCACCATGCCCGGCTAATTTTTTCTATATATTTTTAGTTGTCTGATTAATTTCTTTCTATTTTTAGCAGAGACGGGGTCTCACTCTTGCTCAGGCTGGTTTCGAACTCCTGAGCTCAAACAATCTGCCTGCCTCGGCCTCCCAGAGTGCTAGGATTACAGGCGTGAGCCACCGCGCCCGGCCTAATTGAGTTATTCTTGCTTGCAAGGGAAATTACTCTTAGAAATGCTAAGGGTGACAGAAGATTAAGTTAGGCAATTGGACATTTAGAATTTAGCTCTGCGTAAACTCTGTACTAAATCATAAGTAAAGAGAAATAAAAATTAGATAAATTATTACCCCAAATTAATCATCAGTCTATGTATTTAATCCGAAATATGCTCCCAAACTCTATTGTTAAATCTTTGAGTTTAAGAAATCCTACCTCTTTTTAATTTAATTTTTATTTTTAGAGACAGGATCTCACTATATTGCCCAGGCTGGCCTTGAATTCCTGGGCTCAAGCAATCCTGCCACCTCAGCCTCTCAAGTGGCTGTGACCGTAGGCATGTGCCACCACAAGCCTGGCTTTTCTCTCATTGTAGGGCTTAAAGCAGCCATTCTCTGGGCACGGATAAGGCAACAATTTCTAAAAATGAGGAATGGTTGTTTTTCTTTCCTGCTCTGTTTACAAATTAACATTTTATGAACGGAAAATAACCAGGCCTGAGCACAGTAGGTTTTTGTCAATACCAATCAGACATTTATCCAGCCACTGTCATCCTATCTCAAGTCTCTTTTCTTCTTTTTCCAGCTGGTGTCATAATAGTCGGAAATCTGAACAGCTTAAGCCGCACCAGCACTGCTCTGCCTGCTGATTCTTACCAGATCGGGGCCATCGCGGGCATCATCATTCTTGTCCTAGTTGTTCTCTTCCTCCTGGCGCTGTTCGTTATCTATAGACAGAAGCAGAAGGGCAAGGAATCCAGCATGCCAGCAGTCACTTACACCCCTGCTGTGCGGGTCGTCAATGCAGATTACACCATTTCAGGTACGGCTGGGGGCCTGCCAGGCTTTTCACTCCTTGAAAAGTTAAGTTTCATCCTGGTTCCTTGAAATCGAGCGTTCGGCTGTGCCATCCATTGTTTCCGTCAACTCTCCTTGAGAGAATTGGGTGTTTGGAAAAGGAATCAATTTTTAGAGACGTGTTTTATGTCTCAACAATAGTTGAGGTATAGTTTTGTTATCTATGGAGGATTTTTAAATTGAGTTCATTGTGTGGTTGCTTTAGATTTGGGGGCTTTCAATCCAGAAGAGATTGTGCTGGGCAGCCAACGCCAAGCTCTTGTCATAGTGGAGACGGACGGGAGGGGAGGATCATGGGTTTGCTGAGATCGTGGAGCAGATCGGGTCAGTGGCCCAGGTCTCCTGCCGCCGGCCTTGGGTGCTTTCTATGGTACCTTCCAGACTCTCCCTGGGTCCACATGAGTCTGAAGAGAACCAAGTTATGTAAGGAACGGTTTTTGGTATTAGCAAGAACCGAGGCAGTCCTTCAAGAAAGCTGTTTTGAATCTTCCTTTCTGTCACAAGTGCTCATAAAAGGAAAAAAAATTTATAAGTGACACAATCATCAGAAGAAGTAACCAGTTACACTGAGGAATTCGAAAGCTTAAAATCTTCATTAATTGTGGAGCAATTACTGAAGGATTTCAGGTTGGTCACATGTTTAAAAACACAGTGATTCTGGGGAATGCGTAAAGTAGCTGATTTACATAGTAGTGCATTTTCAGTGCAGAATTATTGTGTCAATAACTCAAGTGTTTAAAAAAAGAGGAAAGTTACAGCAGCAGTAGCTTCCGACGATGCATTTCCAGTTTGTACAAGCCCCATAGCAAAGAGCAGTTGTCTGTGGATAGTTTCATGCTCTTCTAAGGAGGCAAGCAGGAAGGCAGAGGCCTGCTGCTTCTAGAAGCTTAGCTGAGTAGGCTGGGCAGGAGGGGGTTCTGCCCAGCTTGTGACATGGGGGCAGTCCAGACGTTCTGTTACTTTGATTCCCTCCTCTCCACACAGATTCTGAGGAACGTGCTGTCTTAACCATTTTCTCCTCTTCTTGCAGAAACCCTTCCCCACAGCAACGGCGGGAATGCTAACAGCCATTACTTCACCAATCCCAGTTACCACACACTCACCCAGTGTGCCACGTCCCCACATGTCAACAACAGGGACAGAATGACCATCGCAAAGGTGAGAGGAGATGCTCAGGTCTTTGAAGGTGGGCAGGGAGAGAGGAAAAGAACAGGCGTTTATTGAGGGCTGCTGTTGGCCAGATGCTGTTCTAAATACTTTACATATATTATCTAATTTATTCCTCCAAACAATCCTCTGAGTGTGTCTTAAGATCTCAGGTTTACTGATGAAACTTGAGTAATGGGAGTTTAAGTCACTTCCAAACACGCTGCCCAGCTACTGAGGGAGGCAGCTGCCATGTGAGCCCTGTCTCTACAGTCTGTGCTGTTTCTATTACACTTCCTTGGAAAAATGTTTCTAATTTTACATGAAATTTTAAAGTAATTTCTCATAATAACATTAACACAAACATAAAGAACTACAGTAGAATCGATTCTGGGCAAAATCGACAAGTTTGTCTCTTCAGACTCTCTGTCTTCTAGTCCCCTTTCCTAGCCTCGTGTACTTCAGTAACAACAGTAATAATATGCACTGATTTGGGTTGAACCACATGAAGTTGATATTTTTGTAGGTCAAAAATGGTCAAATAACAAGCTAATACTATGCCAAGCATTTCTAATCATTTTACAAATATAAACTCATTTTAATCTTTATACTAATCATATAAATCAAGAGTGATTATTACCCCCATTTTAGAGACAAGGAAACTGAGGGATAGAGAAGTTGGAGACCCAGGTTTGTCTAGAACCCAGAACTGCTCCTCTGGTAGCACCCGGCTCACCCCCAGGCCTTCCACACAGTGCTGAAATCCCAAACATTTTTCCCTTCCAATTGTACCCAAATTAGATTTCCAATCTCCACTGTCTAATTCTAGCTCTTTATTAGGGAAAAAAAATCAAGCTAATTAAATTAGTCCAGTCATAATTAAATTAATGCAGCTAGATTTTAATTATAGTGCCTCATCGTTAAATAGCGCTTCACATTCTCCAGAGACTTTCACATTCATCATTCCATTTGTTCTCATACAAATTCAGGTAGGAAGACAAAGCAGATAATCTTACCCTCATGTTTATGCCAAGGAAAATTGCTAAGCATCACCTGGGACTCAAACAAACATACAGTTTTTGATGGGTGGGCTTAGACCCAGAATTCGTTTTTTTTCAAGTCAAAGTTCCATGTCTATAAACCCACATAAGGTCTAACGGGCACCGAATGACAGAGCAAAATGAAGAACTTGAGGTGGTGGAGGGAGTAGCTGGGGCTGAGGGACACGGACTCCTGCTGCCCTCTGGGTCCCCACTAGGTCACCAGTGGTCTTCTCAGGCCCTGGGCTCAGCCTCCTTTAAGGATTGGTCCTCGATATGTGCCCTGGACTTGCTCTTCCCCAGGTAAGTAGCACCAGGCTGTGCCACGTCGTATTCTTTTCTTAAATCTTTTATTGTTTGTCATTTTAACAGTCAAAAAACAATCAGCTGTTTGTGAATCTTAAAAACATGAACCCTGGGAAGAGAGGCCTGGTGGCAGACTGCACCGGGACGCTGCCGCCTGACTGGAAACACGGTGGCTACCTCAACGAGCTCGGTGAGTTCTCCCAGCACAGCTTGACCTTGTAGTCACCCGAAATAGTCCTGGATCTCTGCTGTGCCAAAGTCATCAATCGAAAACATGCAACAAAAATCACAATAACAGAATTATATCTAACACTCACTGAGGGCTTGCTACTGTCCTAAGGGCTTTATTTATTCAGCATTTATTGAGTTCCTACTGTGTGCCAGAAATTGATCAAAAGAGATGAGGATCTTAGCCAGGTGTGGTGGCACATGCCTGTAGTCCCAGCTGCTCAGGAGGTCTGAGGCAGGAGGATCGCTTGAACCCAGGAATTCGAGGTTGCTGTGAGCTATGATGACACCACTGCACTCTAGCCTGGGTGACAGAGTGGGGTCCTGCCTCAAAAAATAAATAAATAAATAAAAACAAAAATAAAAAACGTTTTTAAAAAGAGGGCAGAATCTTTGCCTGCTTGTTGTTTACATTCTAGCTCTACACAAATTAACTTACTCAATTCTCACAAGTAATCTAATAGGTAGGTACTATTACTGTCATCATTTCCATGTTACAGTTGAGAAACTGAGTCATAAAGAGGTTAAGAAACTTGCACAAGGCCTCATGGCCTGTTAAATATTAGAGCTGGTATTTGAACCCTGTCAGCTTGGCCCCAGGAGGTGTGCTCCTCTTTGTTCTCTTTTAACGTAGGGCACCCGTGTGTGAGGTCCCCTTCCCCTTTCAGGTGAGGAAGCAGAGCTATCAGCAGGAATATAGTAGATCGGTGGTTCTCAAACTTTTTAGAATGAGGACCTCTTTACACTCATGAAATTTATGGAGGACCCCAAAAATCTTCTGTTGGTAAGAGCTGTATCTGTTGACATTTGCCATATTGCAAATAAAAACTGAGAAAAAACTGCTAATAGTTATTTATTAATTTATTTAAAATAATAATAATCTCAGTTCACCATAATATGAAATGGGTCCTTATGAAAAATAAACTACATTTTCCAAAATCAAAACAAAATTAGTGAGAAGAGTAGCACCACTTTATATTTTTATAAATCACCTTAATACGTCTGGCTTAGCAGAAGATGGCTAGATTCGCATATCTGCTCTGCATTCAACCAGCTGCAGTCTCACACTTCATGTAGCTTCTGGAAAACACCACTGAACACTGGAAAGAGAATTAGAGGCAAAAAGGCAAATGACATCATTGTATTATGATGATCTCCTGGACCTCCCGAAAACGGGGTAGAGACGTTTGCCATCTCGAAGGACTTCTGTGATACACCGTTGAGTATGTGGTGCAGTTTCCAGGCAGGTACCCCGTGTGTCCAGGGAGGAGTTTGATGGCATAGTAACTTACATGGGTGCAGCGCCTTATGGGTAACAAACCCTTTCGCATAGATTTATTTGGCTGGTAGGATTTCCAGGAAGCCCACTTAAATTTGTATTTCAGATAAGCAACAGATATTTTTGCATAAATGTATCACAAATCTCACATGGGACATGCACTAAAGATTATTTGTTGTTTCTTTAAAATTCAGATTTCATTGACCTTTGTGTATTCTTATTTGCTAAATCTGACAACCCTACCCAGGGTTGGGTAGAAAGGGTCCATGAATCTTGTTTTATAGAGAAATAAATTGGGAAGCACAGAGAGGTTAACCCTCTTATCCAAAATGTCACAGAAGGAAAGGGGCAAAGCCAGATTTCAAAGTTGGTCTGCTGACTGCTCCCTTGTGCTGCTCCTGTGAACACCGTGTGTGTCTAATCCCCTTGCTCAGTCGTAGGAACTAATCCCTGTAGACTCTGGAATGCTTCTTACTACAGAAATAAAAATGTTTTAGTAGAAAAATGTGTATGGATTCTCAACTTTTATTTGTATTTTATATTTAATACCATTGTTATCAATAGAATGTGTATTCTAAGCTCACAGTAAAATTATTTATGTATCAGATTCACAATATGCTTATTGGTAACATCATTTAACATTAAAGGAGGTTTTAAAAGTCTAAATTACATTTATAATTTAGCTCAAAAAAGCATATAAATTGATAATCAGTAAAATACCCACAGTACTAATGAGGGAAAAATCTTCTTGTTCTATCCTAACCTACTGTAATTGGTGCTCACTCCTAAACACACAGAATCACCGCATGGTTATGTGTGAACACCTCTGCTTTCTGTCTCAATGAGACCCAAGAGGCTTACGTTGGGAACATAGAATCTCCATTGGAAATTCTGGATCTCTTTGGTTTATTCCCACCCAAGAGTAATTATGCATTTAATGTCCCTTTAGAGTTGTTGCACGGAAATTCTTCCTGACAAAGAACACAGTCAGGCATGTTGTGGATGGTAAAGTGTGCAGGCGTGTTAAATGATGGAATAGTTGTCATGGTATCTGAAAGAGCCCTGAGCTTGACACACGAAGCTCTGAGATATGGCGCTGGGCCAATCATTTACCCTCTCAGCGTTGGTTTGTTCATTTGTAAAATGGGGGTAATGACCATGTCCTGGCTCGTTGTGTGAATTAGATTAAACCAAGAATTTGAAAGCCCTGAGCCCGGGACTGGTACATATGGGAGTTTGTGAGGAAGCCCGCCTGCTCCCTTGTTAAAACAGCTCTCTGATCCTCCAAGGCAGAGGAGAGACAATCCGGCAGGGGTGGCTCTTCCCGCAGCCCCAGCTCTTCTTCCTGTCAACTCCAGTTGCTGCCTACTCTGCTCTACTTCTCTCCTCAACCCCGTAGGGAAGGCTAGCCACTGCGCAGCCAGACACAAGACTTTGCTACCGGAGAATCTAGCAAAGAATAACATAGGCAGAGCTCCATGACACGCTGGCTGTCAGAGGCCACAGGCCCTGCCCCATCTTCATGGAGTCTCTTTGCAAAGTCTGGGAGTTCCCAAGACCACCCTCACTTCTGACATCAACTGCAAGTTCGGGGGTCACCAAGACCACCTTACGGACCAGTAATTTGCTAGAAGGACTTTCAGAACTCGCTGAATGGTGATACTCATGGTTATAGTTTATTACAACAAAAGGATACAGATTAAAATCAGCCAAGGGGCAGAGTCCAGGAAGGTTCAGAGCACGATGCTTCCACTTGTCCTTTCCCAGAGGAGTCATGGACAGTGCTAACTTTTCCTGGCAGTAATGTGTGACCACACACAGCATACTGCCAGCCAGGAAACTCACCTCAGCCTTCAGATCCAGAGTTTTGGGTGGGGGGGATGGGGGTTGGTCATGTAGACATGCTTGACTGCTAGTGTTGTTGACCTTTAGTCTCTGCCCCTCCAGAAGGCCATGAGGCCCAAACCCCCTACGATAAATTACCTTGTCCCACTATCTAGTGTAGCCCTCGGCCCCCAGGTAAACAAAACGCTCCCACTGAGCAGGACATTCTATGGATTTAGAGATACCTCGCAGGAGCTGAGGGCAAAGGCCAACCTCTCTTTGGTAAGGTGACTTCTTTACTACACACGCATTTATCCTACCTCCCTGAGTAAGCCTGTGCCTTCCCCCAAGCTGGGAGCTTGGCTTAACTCTTCACAACCCAGACCTGAGAGGGGATAATATTCCCTTCTCCTGTCCCACAATGATTGAGGTTTTGCACACCCTCCCTCTTTAGGGGAGCCTCTCACCTTCTCCACAGCAGTGTGTCCTTACTCTGTGGTCCCCACGACACAGAGCCATCGGGACTGGAGCTTAACCTCGGGCTAAGCGATGCATGCAAGGGGCAGGGTGTCGCTTCCTCGGCATCCGCAAATGTCAGTACTGTACTCTCTGCTTTTAACCTAAGTCTATAACTTTGTTTTAAAAGATCATTGAAAATGTCTGGGAATGTTTACAGAGAGACCGAAGCTGAGACTAGCGTGACCCATTAAGTGTGACAGTAATTAAAACACTACTAATTTGTCTGGTGCTTCAAAGTCTACAAAGCCTTTGCACACGCTGTGTTTCACTTCATGATGTAACAGTCTCGTGAAGCTGGAAGGCAAGCTTTGTTTTCGCCATTTTAGAGATGAGAATATTGACACTCAGAAAGTTGAATGTCTTGCGCAAAGTCAGGGCTGATAAGTGATGAAATCTAAGTCCTTTGTTTCCTAATCTATTGGCTTTTTTCCTTTGTCAAAACACAGCTCCAATAGAATCCTTGATTCCTATGCAATATTAACAATGCAATTTAGCATTTATACACCAGGTGGTATAAAATGGGCTAGGTAATGTCCTCTTATTTTTTTGGTAATATTATGAATCTGTGATTAAATGGTTAAATGCTTATATTTTATACAAGATGCTTGCGACCTGATTGATTTCCGTAAGTGGTTGCATGTTCTCACTTGCTTACATACTTGATTTTTCCCAATGTGAGCAGAAACACTCCTGTTTCTTTCTTGATCCTCAAGAAATAAAGGCCAGTCATTTTAAAACAAGACAGCTGTCTAGGCTCATACATAAGTATGCCCCCATACCTGGAAAAGTCAAATTGTTAAAATAAAAACTGAATAAAGATGGCCAAGAGCTAGGATTGCCTGTAAAGTGTTAGTTGACAGTGTTTGAAGCTTCCAGTCTTTAGGAAACATGCTTATAGTGGAGACAATAATATAACTGAATAGTGGTAATTTGAAAACCATCAGAGCCTTCAAAGATCTGCACACAGGCCGGGCGCGGTGGCTCACGCCTGTAATCCTAGCACTCTGGGAGGCCGAGGTGGGCGGATCGTTCTGAGCTCAGGAGTTCGAGACCAGCCTGAGCAAGAGCGAGACCCCATCTCTACCAAAAATAGAAAGAAAATTAATTGGACAGGTAAAAATATATATAGAGAAAAAAATCAGCCGGGCATGGTGGCGCATGC
>RJWJ010009093.1:0-17456 GCA_004363605.1 Indri indri | reverse complement strand
CCTCACCCCAGGCAAGAGAGTGAGACTCTGTCTCAAAAAAAAAAAAAAAAAAAAAAAAAAAAAGATCTGCACATAGGTGTGAATTTTCAGTTCTAGTCTTAGCTGTGTCCTTTCTTTTCACTGTACAACCTTGAATCAAGCATACTGATCCATCTCTGTGCCTCAGTTTCTACCCTGTTTTGATCAGCCTCTCCCAAAGTCACTGTGAATGACTGGAGTGTGTGTGTGTGTGTGTGTGTGTGTATGCGTGTGTGTGTGCACGCATTTCTAAACACGGGACATCTGGCACAACTGATGTGGTGTAAAGGCTTGAAAAGCAGCAGCCTTGATTATTTGCTGCAGCGGGGAGATCCTCCTCCATGACCCTGGGATATTAGAGGGGTTTCTCTTCCTTTCAGTTCTCACTGGGTGTTTTTTCTCCCTCTATCCCAGGTGCTTTTGGACTTGACAGAAGCTATATGGGAAAATCCTTAAAAGGTATGGTGAAAATCTGAGGAAGAAATACGTATGTCAGAATCACAATTTTTTTAAAAAAATGTTTTATCTTGGAGACTGAAATATTTTTTAAACAAGCTAGAGTGGCAGCGTAGAGGAAATGTAGACTTGCTAAATGACGACATCAAACACACAAACATGTTTGACAACAAGAGAGTGACCAGAGGTGGACCTTGTTAGAGCTTAAGTCTTGGGGAATAAAAGATTCAGTTAGCTGAGGAAACATTCATATTTCCTTTGAAACAAATAGGCTTATGGGGACAAGGAAATGTAAAAACGGAAACAGCAGGAGAACAAGAAAAGATCAGCAGTCACATGCTGACTGAGGTCAGCTCTTCAGGGTGTGTTTGGGCGATGAGGTGCCCATCACTGAGGTTTCACAAGGACTCCTTGCAGCACAAACACCCTCTCATCATAGTAATAGAACCCCCCAGTGCTCCTGGGGCCATCAAGAGCTGGTTTCTTGATTGATCTCAAAGGCTTCAATTAGTACATTTTCTATTAGTAAAATAAAATGCAATTGGTTACATTGGAATGTGATCATCAAAATGAAATCAGATCCATGATATTTACATTGGTACTCACCCCAGAGAGGTGCTGAAATTGCTTTCTAAATGGGCAATTCTATAGCAGATTCTCTCCAAAATAAGTAGAAAAGGCACAGTAGTATTTTCATTGTATATAATTATAGGCACCTAGCTATAAAGAAAAAGAAGTAACCTGCCCAAGTAAATTATCGTAAGAAATGATGTTGCCATGAAACAACATTTGCTTTTTCTTCCCATTTCTCTTCACAGACCTAGGGAAGAATTCTGAATATAATTCAAGTACGTGCTCCCTAAGCAGTTCTGAAAACCCATATGCTACAATTAAAGACCCACCTGTACTTATCCCGAAACACTCAGAATGTGGCTATGTGGAGATGAAATCACCAGCACGAAGAGATTCCCCGTATGCAGAGATCAATAACTCAACTTCAGCCAACAAGAATGTCTATGAAGTTGGTGAGTTCTCCTAACCATAGAAAGAACCTAATGCGTAAGATTTTTTTTTAAAGAATTTAAAGTATTCGGGAATACAATAGTTTCAGTTCATATAAATCTTATGGAAAGCAATGGTTCATATTTAAGATGCAACCTGTGTTTGCAGTGATCATATTAATTGGTTTCAAATGAATTGTTCAAGGAAAATACCGTTTAGAAAATTTAAAGTAAGTATTCCTTATTTTCCACCCCATCATCCATCTTTTGTTTTGTAACCATAGCGAGTACTTTAGCACACATGTAGAAAAGCATATATATCACATTAGCTAATATAGCTAGTTAGCCAAAACAAATGGTTCAAATGGATTAAACAGGTGGTTCCATTTCCTGGTTGTATTCGTTATACTAATAAAATAGTTATAGCACGATTGAAACATTTTACTTTTAAACTTGTCTGATATATCAGTAATATTCTGAGATGTGAATCTGATATAAATGAATAAGAATTCAATTTAAAATTAGAATTATTTTGATTGCCCTTTGCAAGTACTATTTGGGAAATGATAAAGCATACCAGAACCACCATTGGCTAGATAGTAGGGCTGTATATTTTAATTATTTCTCTCTCTCTCTCTTTTCCTATATCACTGTTAGTATTCATGATTTTAACTTTTAAAAATTCTCTACAACTTTAAATGAAGTGGCTAATTTATCACTAGTAATTCATTTCATGCTAGACATATAACTGAAAAATATCTGTAAAACAATTCATTTTAAAAGTATTAAGACAGCTTTTAAAAATGGAAGCCAGAGTGAACTAAATTTGTTTTTGAAAAGTCAGTAACGATTCCCCTTTAAACTGTCCCCGAAGCCTGCCACAGTAGAACGGGGACTCAGCCGAAAATTTGAGTCTGGAGTCCTAAAGTCGAGAACTTGTTGAATGTTTCTATGAATTGAGTTAACCTTGAAGGACCCTAGTCTTCTCACCTGTAGAATAAGGCGTTTGGACTAGATTATCCCCAAAGTGTTTTTCAGATAGTGATTCATATCCAGGGTTTCTGTATATCCCCTTTACGTGGTTTGTGGTCATCCTTTTGTTCTGAACACCATTTGTGCATGTCAGTTAGCTCAACAATCACAGAGTTCCCACCCCTATGTGATTATAAAGGAATCATGTTTTTAAAACCAATATTTCCTTATATTTTTAGAAAAATTCCTTTTATGTGTTTGATATTTGCAAGAAATGCCATATTCTTTGTTAAAAAAATTTCCATTACTGATAAATTAATGTGTCCTTCGTTACACAGAACCTACAGTGAGTGTTGTCCAAGGAACATTCAGCAATAACGGGCATCTCACCCAGGATCCATACGATCTCCCAAAGAACAGTCACATCCCTTGTCATTATGACCTGCTGCCAGTCCGAAATAGTTCATCTTCCCCGAAGGGAGAGGATGGTGGCAGCAGCAGCAGCAGCGAATGACACCAAAGGACCGCTTGGTAGCCACTGGAAACCTTTCCAGAGCTGCAGTTTGCTTCTTCTCCATCCTCAAGTTTGCCACCTTATGTGAATGTTAATCAACTTGGTAGGCAATTGTTGGACACGAACCAGAAAGTTCAAAGCTGAAGCTGACATCGACTGTAGGTGCTTCTGGTACAGGTGGTGGCTTGGAAGGAGATAGTGACTTGAGTTCCCATGGCTGTTACTTTTAGAACTGCACCCGCGAAGCATGACTCACTGTAAGATGTTGGCTAAAAGCGTGAACTTGCAGAACTCCTTCGGAGACACGGGTTGCAGTGGACATTGGTATTGTTGCTTGAAAAATTAAAATTTCAATGTTTTATTTCTCATTTGCATCATAGAGCTGTACCTAGGATTGCACAGTTTCTCATAGAATTTACTTCGTAAAAGTGGGAATTACTAAACACACAGAAGAAAAGGGGCGTATTACTGAGTCCTTATTGCTTAATTTTTTTCATCTGGACTCAGACTTGTTGGGATAATATGAACGCAGGAGGAAACATGACTGGATAGACTTTGAATAAACTCTAGAAGTGGACAGAAAATATAAATATGAAAATCTTAGATTTTGTTTAGAGTGGGAAAATGTACAATTAGAATTATTTTAGAAATATTAGAAGTATTGCAGAAGTCAATACACAAATGTGCCAGGTAGAGGTGGTTTTGCTATTTGATCCTTGGCCCACTTTAGATTCATTACATTATTCTGGTCACTGTCCCCATCATAGTTATTCACCACTTGCGATTCATAACATATCAATAATTATTTCATAATAAATAGAAATGAAATAATTTTATTTTTGACAGACTGGATTGAGTGAGTGTGTAATGATTGGTAAAGATTGTAAATTTTAAGTGTAAGAAGATGCTTAAGTTTTGTAAACCATTAGTGATACATGCTGTAATATAGAATTAGCAGAAAGTTTTGATTATTTTTTCCCTATAAGTGACTGAAATATTTTTGTGCATATTTGAGAAAAGGGCACTTTTCTTTTATTAATTGTTGGTTTAGAGAAACTATGCTTAAGCTGGTCTTTTGCATTGCTAATATGACATGTACCCCGTTTTTCATTAATTTGTATTTTCATTTTAAGTTGTATATTCTACGTTTTGTAGTGTTTGGATTGTTAATGAAAAAACTATTATGTGTTCCTTGTTTCTTGTATTATTACTACTCATCTTTTGCTTGATAAAAATGCATTGTTCTTTTTTCTTTTGGAGAGAAGAGATGAAAATATATAATTGGAATCTATTAAAGTTGGTCATTACTAAAATAGTACAGTAACCATAGGTGATTGGCTTATGATTGAAATAGGGAAGCTTTTTAATATTCCAAAATGGAGTTCCTTTTGATCCGTTGGTTCCCTGAGTTTTGGTTAAACCAGGGAGAAGGGGAGCAGGAGAAGGGGAGCTGAGTATTACAGACTCGTCTTCCTAAAAACCTTCATTATTGTGATCATATAATTGATCAAACTGGGACACTTTTGAGAGTAAACAAAGGCATTATTAATAATTATCCTGCCATGGCTTCAATCTGGACTATTCCAGGCAAATCGGGATGGATGCTCATCCCCTGCATACTTAGGCAGTAACATTTTTCACTCTGAGGAAGTTGTCTCGCAAGCATGCTGACTTGATGCAAGAGAGCTAGTTTCGCTTTTTTTTTTCCTTCTTGAACAAGCAGAGGGGCTGAAAGGCTGAATAAGAAGCACCTTCATAGGAGAAAACAGTGGTCTTCAATCTTTTGAAGACATGACACCCTATGTGGCATTGTGCTTCAGTGTGCCCATTAGCAAGTATGCAGAGCGCATCCGTCTCCCGGTAGTGTACATAAGGCATTGTCCCTGCCAGTGATCAAGTTGGGATGTCTGGTGATTTCATGTCACGCACCTGCACCTATGACAGTGGTTTGGTCAGGTGCATAATACAACACTCTTACAACACTCACTCCTTTGATGGCAGTTTCTTTTAAGGAACTCCAGAGTCAATTCAAGGAAATAAGGAATTACCTGGAACACAGGTTTCTACCTTAGAAACAATTGATATATTCCAATAGTTAACCACTGGCTGACCCTTGACTCCAGGGGATAGGCATCTCCCTGAGACACCTGTGGGTCAGTAGCCACAGGAGTCCTTTTTGGTAAGAAAAAATAAGACATTTCCCCCTTCTCTTTTAGGGATCATCTATTTAGAGCTCTGTGTTAAACTGAGTTTCCCCATTGCTCCCTGGAGATAGTTTAAAAAAAACACTGGTTTCTTTTCTCATTCCACTATTAAAAAAATGAAAGCTTTATGTACAAAGGCAACAGCAACTTAGGTAGAAAACCTGAGCAACAGATGTAAACTCCAAAGGGCCACCTCCATCCTTCCTGTGCGTTCTTTCTGACAAGTAAATTGCCCAGGCTGGCTGCTGTCCTGAAGCATTGTACCCGAGGCAGTTCTTATTGGAGTTCACTCAGGACTTTCCAAACATCAGAACTCACATAGACGTTTGGATACTGTAAAATGACATGTGACATTTGGAGAGGTCTGGTTGAGAAGGCAAAATTTTCTAGGTATTTTGATATAGATTTGGATAGAGAAGATTACTTTTGTCAGAATGAGAATTAAACAAAAGACAAAAGAACCCTGGCAAATTTTTTCCCTTGAAATTATTACAACCTTTAGGAACTTTCTCAGATACATCAAATGTAATTTGATGGCAATGTCATTTTTCATACAAAGTGAATCCATTCTCATGATTTTTGAACCTGTATTAATTTTGCACCCTAAAATTAATTTCTCCCCTATATCCTGTAATGGCAAAAGAAGTGAATGATTTTCATACAGGAATGAAATTTCTATATGAAATGATTTCCTGTATGAAAATCATTCACTTCCTTTGCCATTCATTTAGGAATGTCATTCATATAGAAATGTCAGAAACCATTCATTTAGGCAAAACCATTCATAAAGGAATGCCAGCCAAACTATTTATTCCTTAGAAGTTGATGTATCAGAAAATGTATAAATTATTGGCATGTATATATAAACACATCAGAACTTGTCCAAATGATAACTCATATATTTGCTTTAATAAAAAGCATGTTATTTGTAGTTAATTATATGATGATAAGGAAAATTTCATAATTATTTTATAGTGCTTGACCTTAATTCTTCTTCTGTGACATAGTAATAATGTTAACAGAGTTTAACGTGTTTGGCATTACCTTTATGGAATTTTTATTCACCAATTTCAGGAAAACCAACCATAGAGTTCTATAATAGGACAGTTATACTTGCCCCAACCAAATCCATTAGCACAATGACTGTGTGTTGTGAGAAATGAAACAATTTATGAAAATGTAGTCATCTTGACCCCAAAGAGCCGTTGTAGTTATCAATTATTGAGACTTTTAAACCATAAATATTACAAAAGTTGAACAAGAATATCATAATACCAGTTACAATTTTTGTCGTTATTAGGAAGTCCATTTTATGCTTAAAATAAGACAAAATCATTAAAAAATTAAGTTTTAAGGTTATGTTTTTTTAAATAGTGGATTTTCTATCTCTGGGTAAAATCTCTTTATTATTCAAACTGAATATTTAAGAAATATTTTGGTGTCAAAGGCTTTATGTCATGAAAGTGCACATAGACATACAAGTGCAAGCCACATGGTGTGGACGGTGCTCGTTTATTAACTGAAGGTGTACAGCAAACTGCCTTTCTGGAGTCCTGCTAATATTCGCATCCTGCCACTGGGTCTGCTTATTCTAGTTCAGTATTTAGTCTAGGCTTCATTTTGATATGAATGAATTGCAAAATATATTTTTAAAAAGAAAACATCAAAATACATTAGGATTTACTTGGTTGTAGCAAACAAAAAAAGTGCTTTTAGTGTTGAAATATCTCCATTTTCCAAAGATGATAAACTTTCATCAGTATTAGCCTACATTGTCATTTATATCACCAAATGAGATTATAGATTAATGCAATAAACTTCCTAACAAAAAACTCCAAAGTAGTGTTTCTTTCTATATCAGATTCTACTATTAATTAATGAGAGGAAAAAACTTATGATACTATGGGAAAAATTAATATGCTTTTTGTGTGTGGCCCCATAGCACTTTACATGTACAGTTTAAAAGCAATAATATTTTATTATATTTGTGTGTGTATGTGCTTCTCCTCCAGACTACTTGTTCTTTAAGGACAGAGGAAACATTTTATTCATATATGAATCTCTGGAACTCAGGTTAGTGGCTAAAAGTCAAGTCTTCTGTAAATAGCTTTAGGTTATCTTACGTGGATTTGCTTTCTAAATCTCAGTGCCTGTTAATGCTTTCATTTATAAGTAAAACATTTTTGAAGCATTTGCCTTATAGCACTGTGTTCTAGGGATCAAATATGGGTAAAATATTGTCTCTTCTTTCAATCTGTTAATTTACTGGGGGCCTTGAATGCTAAGCACAAGAGGGGATGCAGAAAAGTGTATGACATGAGCTATTTTCAAGTCGCTCATTATTTCATTGGGAAATAAAGCATCTTACTAGCTGTGTGACTTTAGTAAGCTACTTAACCTCTCAAGGCTTTAGTTTCTATTTTGTAATGCATTGGAAAGAATATTAATAGTACTGATTTCAAAGGGTTTTGTGAGGATTTAATAAACTTATACATTCAAAACACTTACTTCAGTGCCTGGCACATAACAGACATCCAGTAAATGTTAGCTAACATTACCATTATGTAAGACTAGCTAATAATATGAACCAGTTTGCAATAACCAAATGAATGATGGGGCTAGCAAATCAGAAGTGAGCATTTAAAGAATATCATACAGCTATACATTTCAATGACCATATCCAGATATATTTTTGTACTATTCAACATTCCATACATAGTTTATTTCTAGAGAAGTAATTTAGGAAAGCAACAATATGATTTTATCTTCCAGTAATGTGTTCTCTTCCTAAGAATTAGAAATGCTTTTAAGACATTTGGATGTGGGTTTCTGGGATGCTGGTGACCTGGCCTCACATTTCCTCCCTGGAGAATGTGGCCATCCAGAAAAAGTCAAGGGCTGATCCTGGCCACCTGAAGAGGTTCCACATGCAATGAGACATCAAGTCTTTGAAAGAAGGTACAGGTTGGGGGTAAAGATGTAAATGGGAGTTGCTGGGAGTTGATGGGGTTGGAGGGAAGCCAGCTGACTTGGGTGGGTACACAAAGAGAAAGTAAGGGAGAACTGTTCCTGCTGTTTGCTTGATACAGCAATGAAAGAGGCTACTTGTTCCTTGGATGGTGGCACCTTAGGAGGGGTAGTTTCCACGTTGGGCTGAGGTCAGCCTATCTCTATCTGCCTGGACTTGTGAACTGAGGGGTCTTCTGCCGCTTACATCAACAAAGGGGCCAAGCTGATCGCTGGCTGCCCACTGAAGGAAAAATGCCTACTCCACTGTCAAAACACAAGAACCAGAGAGAGCCACAAAGGTGTTGAAAACCAGCACACTCTCAACATGAATAGGCAGAAAAAGATCACAAGCCACTTAGGAACATTGCAGCCCAGACACAAGAAGAGACTAAACTGGAAAACTATAATAAACCTCTATTATGAAGCTAATATAGAAAATGGAAGAAATCTTGGATAAAATATGATTAAAATTGTTAAGAGAGGCTGGGCGCAGTTGCTCATGCCGGCAATCCTAGCACTGTGGGAGGCTGAGGCAGGAGAATCACTTGAGCTCAGGAGTTTGAGACCAACCTGAGCAAGAGTGAGACCCCATCTCTACTAAAAACAGAAAAATTAGCCAGGTGTCATGGTGCACACCTGTAGTCCCAGCTACTGGGGAGGTTGACACAAGAGGATTGCTTGAGCTCAGGAGTTTAATGTTGCAGCGAGCTACGATGATGCCACTGCACTCTACCAAGGGGTATAGAGCGAAACTCTGTCTCAAAAAAAAAAAAAAAAATTATGTAAAAAAAACTCTTAAGAGGATACAATTATAGTACCAGAGGATTTCCTGGAACTAAAAATAATGCTTTCCCAATTTAAAAATTCAATAGAGGAACATGAAAACAAAAATAATATGGTAACTGCCAAGACCGTATTCATGTTTTAGGAGATAAAATGAAATCAAGAGTAATATTTCAAAAATGGAAGTCATGGATGAGGAAACAGAGAAAACTAGTCTAAGAGACCCAATACTTAAATAGTTGCTGATCTAGAGGAAGAAAAAAAGAACCACAGAGAAGTAGTAATTAAATAATAGAAGAAAACTTTTATAAACTATGCCTTTCCATAATGTGAATCTCAGATTTTCAGATCTTTCTTTCAGATATAAGGAATCTGTTGGATGAATGAATCAGAAGTAATGAAAAATTATGGAGGCAATAATACCCTGGTCAAATTTCAGAACTCTAAAGATAGAAAAACAAACTTAAAATTGTTCAAGCAGAATTAACAGATTGCTTAAAAAGGAAAGATAATTAGATTGAATACAGAAAGTGTAGGGTGGGAGCAGGAATGAGGAGGAAGCCATGATGGGTCAGGGGCGATGGCTGCCTGACAAAGTGGGTTGTGTACCTACCTGCCTGCTATTATCCTTCCGCAGCACCAGCTGCCCCTTCCCCCAGAACAGCATGGATACCCGGCAGGAGATTGCTCAATAGCCCCAATTCCATTCTGCTTCAAATCTGTGACCCCAGCTAGAATCAGGCAGAGTGGCAAGAGGAAGGGGAGAAGGAACCTATGTCCTGGACTGGCACAGGATAAGAAACTAGAAATGCAAATGGCTTCTGTTTATTAGGCTTTATTGAATTGCTATTAAGGAATCAGAAAAAAAAAATCAAGCACAAACAAAACTGGTGGAAGTCTCTTATGGCTCTTGGCTTATGTTGTACTTCCCCCTATGCTGATGACCTGGACTTTTTTACTGATGATAAAGCAATAGAAAAATCCAAATATGCCACAAAGTGACCAAATCTGCCATGGTATATTTGATTATTAGGATATAACGGAGAGTTTATGGAACAAGTAATCTTTAAAAACCTAAGACCAGAATTTGAAGTCCATTAATTTCTTTTAACCCCCAATGAATACTCCACAAAACAGAGAATATATTGCTGAACTAACGTTTGAGCCTCTCCCTTTTCTAGGATTCTACCTAGATGTGCAGGCCAGTTTTGCTTTAGCTGCATCTTGGACATCAGGACAATCAGGAGAATGAACAGCAACATTGTCCTCTCTGGAGACCCAACCATGATCAGAGACTTGAGACACGGCTTCCCAAGTGTTTGGAAGAGAACTGTAGATGCCAAATGGAAATTAAAGTGAACAATTGAGAGGCTGTAGACTAGAGCCAATGTATACCAAAACGGTTGTCACGTTTTGGCCTTAGTCTACAGTTTGCATGTGACACACAGCGTTGGAGGTTCAGCTCTGGCTTTCATGCTTGAGTTCTATCAGTCTTGGTGCACTGCAAAAGATTATGAAGAAGACAATTAGCATGTATCATCACATTCTAATGTTCGGAGTCACGTCGTAAAATTGATTTTATAGTTAATGAGAAAGAGGTCATCTTTCTTATTACCTAGTTTATATGGATGGTTGGTAAACTTGGCTTGACAATAAGACAAAACATAATTTTATCAATATACTAATGTGTGAAGGTAGAGGAAAGTGAAAATAAGTATTCAGCCTCAGATTAAATATCTAAATCTTCTGTGGGGTTTTTAGTTCTTTCTGTTCCCAACTTTTTGTAGATTAACTAATTTTCCAAAACCAAACGGAATTTAATAATTCAAGATAACAGTGCTTAAATTATATACATCTAAAAGTATGAGAACTTTTACATTTTTCATACTTATACTGTGAGGAGAAAATATAAAAGAAACAACTGCGGTTTTTAAAGAAAATAGTAAAACTTTAAAAAAAAAAAATCCCTGCGGTCTTGCTTATGCATTTGTAGGATTCT
This sequence comes from Indri indri, assembly GCA_004363605.1. Classification (NCBI taxonomy): domain Eukaryota; kingdom Metazoa; phylum Chordata; class Mammalia; order Primates; family Indriidae; genus Indri; species Indri indri. Next base: position 6,500 of record RJWJ010009093.1, on the reverse strand, counting down.
AGCTATGATCATTTAAAAAAATTTTCTGTCATCGTCAAAAATATTGGGAGGATTTTTTTTCTACAAATTCATTTGAACTAAGAAACTAGTGTCTACAACATGTAGTGTATCGACAACATGCTTTTGAGCATGTAGTGAGTAGAGAACAGGGTCAACATAAGGCGGAGGTTGTATTAGTTGGTACGTAGCTTTTCTTAGCAAAGAAATCTAGAATAGTAGGAGTCAAGTTATAGTCAACAGAAAAGGAAAAGCTCTAATCTTGAGTGCTGCTCACTTCTTAAGAAAAGTCCTTCTTGACCACCTGTGAGGAATAGGACCATTCCCCCATATCCTACTACCCTGCTTGATGGACTTCATGAGGCTTAGCATCTGACAGCATATTATTTAATTATTTTGTTTATTCATTTATTGTCTGTCTTTCCAACTAGAATGCAAGCTCCATGAGGGCACAGTCTTTTCTGTCTGGTTCACTGCTCTATGACCAGAATACTTAATAGTGTCTGGCACACGGCAGGGGCTCAATAGATAGGGATTGATTGAATGAATGGACGTTGGCTTCTTACTTTGTCAATGCCACCTTTGGCTTTGTTCTTCCTTAGCATTCTTCTTAGGTGACCGGGAGATGTTGCTCCCTCCTTCTCATCTTACAGTTGCAACAATGCATGATGACAGCCGCAAGTTCAGGAAGCTGTTAACATAAGGGGATATAGGATAACAAGCACCTGTGTGTCTAACAAAATATTTCTTCTTTCTTAAGGCTCAGGTCAGATCTTTGATACTTATCCACACAGTTGAGAGAGCTGGCTCTGGAGGTTTTGAATGTTAAGAGCATCTCCAGTGTATGCTTCAATAGATGATGCTAGCAGTGCGTTTTAATGAGAAACATTACATTCAGTATCACCCATTCTTTGCTTCTATGAGCCCTCTATTACAGCCAACTTGGACTATTTGCTGGTCTTCGTTCTCTCTCCAGCCCCTCCATCTTCTTCCCTGCACTTCTCCCAGCTCGGCCTTTGCCCTTTGCCCTTTGCCCTTTGCCCTACACCACAACACTGGCACTAATAACACTCTCAACAGTCTGCTCTCAGGCAATGATTGAGTGCAGGGTGGAAACTTAGGAACTCCCATTTCTGGGAGATGCAGGACTCCTTTGACAGGTGACTGTGGCTCAAAGATTCCACATTGACCTGACCTAAACTATCTTAGGACTAATTTTTCAGTCTAAGAGTCTGCTTCCTTTCTTCCTTTATTCACAGAACCAGATTTGTATCAGGCTACAGAGAATATATGACTCGGTGTACCTAGGTGAAAATATTTCCTGTGGAACCTGCCCTATAGAGACATTGCGTAGTCTGCTGTGTAGTGGGACTCGATTCCCTTACTTAGACCCACTCTTCCTTCCTTTCCTTGGTCTCAGCCTGGCGCCCCTGGTGGTATGCTGGCAAATGTTTAACAACTAGCTCTCTAAATATGTAGCACCTGACTGTTCCCATGGTGGAAATCCTCCCACCATGGGTAATTTCTAGCTTCCAGCATGACATCACTGAATGCCAAGTAAGGGAGAGATAGATGCCCAGCAGCTCAACATTATACAGTATTAAATAATAGTTCCACAGTACAGATGCAACAGGTGTAACTAACTGCAAGAACATAGCTAACAGTAAAAGGTAGCAAAATAATTAAAATGGAAGAATTTTGAGTATTTATTACCTTTTAAGATATTATTGATTGAATTATAAGTTTATATCCTTTAATTTTAATAATGGCTATATTTAACAGCTGGCTCACAAAATTCCCCCAGATTTAGCAAATGGCTCTCACAAGTCTATATGAGCTGCCTCAGCACATCGCCAGGTTGCCACAACCCTGATTTCTGATTGCCCACGCAGGGGGCCATGATCTCTACCCAAGGCTCCAATATTGGCTTATATAATGTCACAGCTGGAAAGGAGCTGAGAACACATTTTCTCCTATCTTTTCATTTGACATCTGGAAAACCTGAGGTCCAGAAAGTTTATTCATTCAGGTAAGGAAAATACCATGGGCCGAGTCTCTTCAAATGTGTGTATCTCTGATGTACTCATTTTACCAGGAAAAGATGATAGAAACTGGATTCTCTCTTTTTTAATAGATCCTCCAACTAATTATTTGGCCCTGAAAGAGTCCTTCTCTTTAGTGGCTTTCCTATGAACTACTAAATGGGAGGGTCACTTTACTCAAGGTTCCTATTAATAGATTCCATTTACTATATAAACTCTTAGCACAGGGATTTATTTATGAACTGCCATCCACAAAAAAATGCACTTATGCACAAAGCTATTTAATCACATCATTGTTTATAAGTACAAACAGGCAGTGTTTCTTAGCTTTATAATAGAGCCCACTGGAGACTTTTTCAAGGATGGATGCCCAACTAATACAGGCCATGAAAATGGATGAGTGTGTTGTAACAGCCGGGTTAACTGCATGTTTTCTTCAAATTATACTAGTTTTTAAAACATTCACTGTAATCCTTTTACTCACTAATTAGCTGGGCATTGATAAACAACAATGGCTGTCCTTTATGCCTAATTATAACTACAAATTTATTAAATAAAAAAAAGTCCTGAATATTTTATTCATATTGCAGGTAGATTTTGTTTCTGGCAGAGAACAAACCAGAGTTAAGTAACTCAAAAAAGATAATTTTAAAATACCAGAATAAAAGGCAGGATTTTTCTTACTTTCCTGAGATATTGAGAGAGATTCTTGACCAACAAAGCTGAAATGTTGACCTTCAGAAACAACACATTATTTAAAAAGTGGAGAAAAGGAGGAACAAAAGCAAGAGGAAAAAAAGATGTAGAGGCTCAAAACATTGTTCTTTTCCCTCTTAGAGAAAAGTATAAGATGATTGTCAATGAAAACCCTTTAACCTAAAACGAGGAACCATGGGACTATATTAATTACTAGAAAATGCCTTTTGGTTATTAAAATACTACCTTTTCTTTAATGAGGAACTGATTCTTCTATGAGCTTAACACCTGGTACATATAAAATAGGTTCCCATTAAATGCTTCTGATTGAATGAGCAAATATAGAAACATTATATATTTCATTAAATGTTTTAGAAACTTTTAAGGCAGAAGTCATTATTAAATATCATGAATATTTAAAATGCCCTACTGCTATTAAACAAAAGCTTAAAGACTAAGCATAAACCTGTGGTCCCCAACCCCTGGGCTGGGACCAGCATGGTCCGTGGCCTATTAGGAACCAGGCCTCACAGCAGGAGGTGAGCAGGGACAGGGGGAGCACAGCTTCATCCGTCTTTACAGCCGCTCTCCATCGCTCACCATCCCCCCAAACCCCCCTAACCCAGTCCATGGAAAAATTGTCTTCCATGAAACCCTGGTGCCAAAAAGGTTGGGGACCACTGTAAACCACTGCCACGTAACTCTGCATACAGTCGTACCTTGGAGACATTGCAGGTTCCAGACCTCTTCAATGAAGCAAATATCTCAATAAAGCAAGTCACCTTCGGGTCTTCCCTTGATGCTGATGGCTGCTGACTGATCAGGGTGGTGTTTGCTGAAGGTTGGAGTGACTGCGGCAATTTCTAAAAATAAGACAGTGAGGTTTGCTGCATCAATCGACGCTTCCTTTCACAAAAGATTTCTCTGTAGCATGCAATGCTGTTTGATAGCATTTTAGCAATGGAACTTCTTTTAAAATCAAGTCAGTCCTCTCAAACCCTGCTGCTTCTTTATCAACTAAGTTTATGTAATATTCAATGTTCACATCTTCATCAGGAGTAGATTCCATTACAAAAAAACACTTTCTTTGCTCATCTGAAGGAAGCAAGTCCTCATACATTCAAGTTTTATTATGAAATTCAGGCTCCACTTCTGCTTCTAGTTCTCTTGCCATCTCTACCACATCTTCAGTTACTTCCCTTGCTGAAGTCATAAGCCCCTGTTAATGCTGATATTTTGATCTCTTCCCATGAATTATGAATGTTCTTAATGGCATCTGGAATGGTGGAACCTTTCCAGAGGTTTTCAATTTACCTTGCTCAGATCCATCAGAGGAATCACTATCTATGGCAGCTATAGCCTTATGATATGTATTTCTTAAATAATAAGCCTTGAAGTTTAAATTACCCTTTGATCCATAGACTCCAGACTGGATGTTGTGTTAGCAGCATGAAAACATTAATCTCTTTACGCATCTCATCAGAGCTCTTGGTTGACCAGGTGCATTGTCAATGGGCAGTAATATCTTGAAAGGAATCTTTTTTCTGAGCAGGTCTCAACAGTGGGCTTAAAATATTCAGTGAACCATGTTGTAAACAGATGTACTGTCATCCAGCCTTTGTAGTTCCATTTATAGAGCACAGGTAGAGCTGATTCAGCATAATTCTTAAAAACCCTAGGATTTTCAAATGGTAAATGAGCATTGGCTTTAACTTAAAGTCGCCAGCTGCATTAGCCACTAACAAGAAAGTCAGCCTGTCCTTTGAAGCTTTGAAGCCAGACATTGACTTCTCTCTAGTTATAAAAGTTCTAGATGGCATCTTCTTCCAATGGAAGGATGTTTTGTCTACACTGAAAATGTGTTGTTCAGTGTGGCCACCTTTGTCACTGATCTTAGCTAGATCCTCTGGATAACTTGCTGCAGCGTCTCCATCAGCACTTGCTGCTTCATCTTTTGCTATTATGTTATGGAGACGGCTTCTTTCCTTAAACCTCATCAACCAACCTCTCCTAGCTTCAAATTTTGCTTCTGCAGCTTCCTCACCTCTCTCAGCCTTCACAGAATTGAAGAGAGCTAGGGCCTTGCTGGATTAGGCTTTGGCTTAAGGGAATGTTGTGGCTGGTTTGATCTTCTATCCAGACTGCTCAAACTTTCTCTGTATCTGCAGTAGGCTGTTTTGCTTTCTTAACATCTTCACGTTCACTGGAGTAGCACTTTTGATTTTCTTCAAGAACTTTTCCTTTGCGTTTGCAGCTTGGCTAACTGGTGTAAGAGGCCCAGCTTTCAAGAGGCTTTATCTCAGCCTTCACTATGCCTTCCTCACTGAGCTTGATCATTTCCAGCTTTTGATTTAAAGTGAGAGAAATGCGACTCCTCCTTTCACTTGAACACTTAGAGGTCATTGTGGGATTATTATTTGGCCTAATTCAAATATTCTTGTGCCTCAGGGGATAGGGATGCCCGAGGAAAGGGAGAGAGACAGGGAAAACACTGGTCAGTGGGGCAGTTGGAATACACACGATATCTATCAATTAAGTTTGCCATCTTCTACAGGCATGGTTTGTGGTGCTCAAAAACAATTACAGTAGTGACGTTGAAGATTGCTGTTCACAAAACACCATATCAGATACACTAATAATAAAGAGTTTGCAATATTGTGAGAGTTGTCACAGTGTGACACAGAGACAGCATGTGAGCACGCGCTGCTGGAAACATGGCACCGACATGGTTGCCACACGCCTTCCCTGGGTTAAGCAATGCCGCGTCTGTGACGCGCAGTGGAGAGAAGCTCAGTAGAACGCAGCGTGCTTACATGGAAAACGCACAGCAAGTGGCCTTCGTGTTTGGTTACTGTCGTGGGCTGGGACTGCTCAGTAACAGTTCTAAAGGAGGACTGATTCAATAATAATGTCACCACCCAAGCTGATGACGTCAAGTGAAACTATGCTCGCGTGTTTCCATCCTGAATTATTCATTTTTACAAAGTAGACTCGCCGCTTTTAGGTCAGAGCTCTTACTCTGTCAGCTCAGAAGCTGAGGGAAAGCGAGTTCTCCAAGTGCAGGCGCACAGGCAGCCGCGATCGGACCTGCGGAGCAAGGCGCGGGCGCAGCGGCCTGGCCTCGGACCCCGGAGCCGGCGGGGCCTCCGCGCGGCGCCAGAGCGTCGCCCGCTGCTCGCGTGGCGCCTTCTCCTTGACGTGTGGGGTCACAGCTGCTCTTGGCATCGCGCCGCCTGAGGCATGCCACCGTGGAGAACGGGGCTAGTGGTAGCCACTTCCTTGTGGATTCGAACGGACGGCCCCCAGCATTCCTCAGGAAAACTTGGAGACGTCGGCTCTGTTAGAATGCGGAGGGTCGCTGCGCCTGCGTGAGCCCCCCCACCCCCCACCCCCGCGAGAGCCCCACCCCCACCCCGCTTCCCTCCGCTCCACCTCGCAGACCGCGCTACCTCTTCGAAGCAACGCTGCTTCAGGAGGGAGAGGAGATTTTGCCGTTATATTTAAAGAATTCTCATCTCAGCGTAATGGTTAGTCACAGTCATTATTTTTTTATTTTTTTATTTTTTACATTTAGTATTTGTCTGTTCTCCCACTTTTATTTATTTATTTTTATTTCAGCATATTATGGGGGTACAGATGTTTAGGTTGCGTTTGTTGCCCTTGGCCCCCCTCCCCCCCAAGTCCCATCTTCAAGTGTATCCATCCCCCGGATGGTGCGGATGGCACTCTTTGTGTTTGCATATACCCGTCCCCTCCTCCCCCCCC
>RJWJ010009092.1:0-51115 GCA_004363605.1 Indri indri | reverse complement strand
GGTGCTTCCTGGCTTGACATTTCAGAGAAACATTTTCATGCAGGGTGTTGAACTTGGGGACTTCACAACAGGCAGGGTCCCACCAGGCACCCTAGTTCCTTAGTGTGATGTGTGTTGTGGGGAATGATGTGAAACATTTTATAACTTCTTGCTTGAGTGGGGTGTGGGGAGGACGCTGCTCAGACCCACGTTTTCATTAAAGACTGAACACCTGGAGGGAGGTGAAACAGCATGGCGGGGCTTCCTTCCCAACTCTAAGAAGGAGGATGAAAGCAAATACAAACAGGCCGGGGCCCCCACCAGCCAGGGATTTACTACTCAGGAAATATCTCTCACTTCTGGTCATTACAGAGCCACCTTAACATAAAATTTCCATCCGTGGAAACAGAGGGAAAGATCCATCGAGGAAAGAGCAGGGACCGTGGAGAGCAGCAAGGCAGCTGCGGCAGGAACAGGGTTTGGCCACAGCCGTCGGGCGAGGCTCAGGACTCCCCAAGAAGTTGCCTGCCTCTCCCGAGCAGGCTGGTTACATCTCCTCAGAATTACTCACCTGGTGAGGACAGCCCTGGGCGGCAGGGAGCACAGCTGGCGGTGCTGCCAGCAGACAGCACTTAACAGTAAAGGAAACACACGCACAGAGACACATGATTGTTACCATTACGTTTTAGTGGTCAAAGCGCCATCACAGGTGACCATGGGATTCAGCCATATACCTCCCAAGGAATCCCGCCAGTCTGCAGGTGTGAATTTCCTCACCTCATATGCAAAGTCTGCACCTTTGAACCTGCCATGCCAGGTCTGAAGCACCCTCATGCAGCTCTGTATCCCCACTACCTACTATAGGGTCACCCATGCACGGGGACTCAATAGGTGCTTGTTGTTGAACTGAATTCCATTGATTAAGCCCGTCAGACACCTTCTTGTTATCAGACTCCCTGCCTGTTCCAGATTCCCAGACCCAATAACTCATTAACGTCAAGGAGTCCTCAATACCCCTGGTTTGTCCGTAATGATTTCTCAGAAGGTTTATGTAGGGGAGAAGCCCCTCTGCACCCTGCCTGCACAGCCCTGAGCTCCAGTGGGTGACAATGGCTCTGATCATTACCCACCCAGGACGAAATGCCTTTTTTAAAGTTCCTTTGACGAGGTCCTTGCTCTTGGATCCCACCGTCTGTTAGGTGTCTGCTGTGCTCTGCTGACGTCCTATCACAGGGTACGGGGCGGGAGTTTCCGGTGGGCATTAGGCAAACGTATGTGCATCTACCTTAGGTGCATGACTTGGCTCCAAAATGGCCTCATGGCAGTGCTGACGCCACGTGATGTTTCTCAGCAACAATTGACAAATGAGCAGATGTCCTTGGAGCCTCCTTTGGGGGCAGAGCTAACATGTCTCTGCTTCCATGTGGTTTCTGTGGAAGAGGCTGAAAGGACCTACTGATAATGTGGAATGAGAGGGTCCTTCTTAGCTGTACCCAGGCGATACCATTCCGATCACCCTTGTGCTGACCGTGAGAACCTGGAATGGAGACACTCGGTTTGCATCTCTTCGTTTGTCTGGCTTCTCCCAGTGGCATTTGCCGCCCTACTTTTGTGGGACTACTCAGGACCTCGATTACCCGAAAGGTAGTGGAACAGGGAGTGGAAGATGGTGAAAACTACCAAAAGAAACTGAGTTTGGAAATAATGAACAAAATTCGTTTGAAATCATGTTAGGATGCGTGTTACTGCCCTGAGTATGTGCTAAGAACCTGTAGGAGCACTCAGCTGCATGAGCATGCGTGAAATATGCACGTGTAGTCATCGTCCTGCACTCACTGCACACCTGCCACGTCCTAGACTGGGGGGCTGAGAGCCAAGTAGCGATTCAAAGTTACCCAAATGTGTGTCAAATAAGTGAAAAGAGCAGAGACATTTCCACAAGTCTCTGGAGTGGTCATGGGAGGCGAGACTTGATCTGGGGCTTGAAGGAAGGGAGCTCATACGCTGTAGAGAAAGAGTGGGGTGGGGCAGGCAGGGACCAAGAGGGAGCAAAAGCCCCGGGCCTGAGGTCGCATAGGACAGAGTGAGACATGGGATGGGGCCTGGAGTGACAGAACTGTCCAGTGGACTTGGGTCTCAGCCACCTGGGTGCTGTCTTAGTACCCTACCGTCTTTAGAATCCCAGAGATTGATTTGGAAAGAGCCTCAGAGATTACAGACTGACCCCCTCCTGTGGGGACAGGAGGCCGGACATCCAGTGCTCGTGGTCTAGGTCTGGAGTCAGACAGGCTCCACGCTGGCTCCGGGCCCAGCCACTTACATGCTGTTAAACTGAGCAGTCACTTCCTCTCTGGGGGCCTCCTTCCCTTTCTCTAAAACAAGGGAACTTACTGACTGCTTCAAAGTGCGGTTGTGAGAACTCAGTGAGGCGACACACATGAAATACTCCGTGGTGTGCCTGGTAATAGCTCAGTGAATGATTGCTATTGTCGTTATCACTGTTGATTTACTGATAGAGCAACCCAGGCTCCAAGAGGTGAAATTGCTTGCCAGGGTTATCCCAATTAGAGGCTGTGTCAGGACAGGAACCCAGGTCTCCTGGGAGCCAGCCGTCTGCTCCGCCCCTGGAAAGAAATAGAGCCTGTGGTGGGAAGTAGAGTTGCCTAATGTTTAAGAGGCAAGATTTGGTGTCAGAGGCTCCACTCCTCAGGAATAACATGGCTGCACAAATTCTCTAATCTCTTGGGCTTCATCTTCCTCACCTGGGAATCGGAGGTGCTATCACCCAACTCACAGAAGCCATCGGGACTCACTGGGGCGAGACGTGGGAGGGTGTAGCAGGCATTCGCATTCGGGAAGAGCTGGGCACAGGGGCTACTCATTAGTGCATCTCGGGACACGCAGGCGACATCACTCTGGCCCCAGGTGCGGCACTGGTGTGAAAAATGGGATCTAGGTTGCTCCGTAGCATGACTGGAGACAGAGCCTCAGAGGTGGCAAAGCTCACTGAGCTGACCCGCCGCCCGAGAGGCCCTCAGCCTGCGCGATCCTTTGGAGGAGTCAAGTAAGCGCCTGTCTCCGGGGACAGCGGAGCTTTCCTGAGAAAGCGCTGTGACCTGCCAGAGCCCGTGTTGGCACAGCGCTTGGTATTCACCAGGGGAGAAAGGGAGCTGCCCCGCAGCTCTGGGCATGGCAGGGCACAGCCACCTCTGCCTGCAGGGGGACTGGCCATGTCGACTGCGCTTTTCGTGAGCACCTTCTACGTGCGGGTGCCACGCTTGCCCGGATATCCTTGCGCCCCAGACTGTGGGTTCCACGGTCTCCTCGGTCACCACCTGGGTCATGAGGGATTATTAGTCATTTGATTAATGATAAGTATTTCATAGATATCTAAAATGTGCCAGGCAATGAGCTAGAGTACTTCGTATGCATCGTTTTGATGAATCCTCCCAACGTCCTAGAGAAGTCGGCTCTGTTATGAATATTATCTGTGAGGCTCTAAGAGCTGCAGGAGCTCACGGCCATGGAGTTAGAAGGCGGTGGGGCAGGGCGTGCACTCAGGCTCTGGAGTCCACACGGCCAGCCAGCTCCGAAGGCAGGTGAGCTAGGTAACAAGCGAGGGTGAGGTGTGGGGCCTCTGTCCCGCAGGCAGCATCTGGGCAACTTCAGGGCCGAAGGGTTGATGCCACAGAGATTTCTGGAATGGGACCGTGGCAGGCAGCAGAAGAGGGAGGCATCTGGAGTGACAGTCCTCACTCTGAGAACTCCCTCTGGGCCCCTGGGCCCTTCCACACTCCAGCCGGCCCTGCCCTGCTTGGCTCCCCCCGTCCAGGGCTCTGGAATCAAATGCATCTCTGTTCTGCTGCTTCCTGGTCCAGTGACCCTGGACAGGTCCCTTGGCTTCTCTGAGCCGCAGTCTGGTTCTCTCCCAGAGGAGATGGTATCACCTGATGCCTGAAGCGCCCTGAGGATTAGACGGGTTAACGTGTGCGAGGAGCGTCTACCACACAGTAAGGACTCAAGGGCCAGGGCCGTGAGGTTTCTCAGCAACCTGAGGACGGGACAAACCTCCATCTTAATCAAGGGAGGCTGATTAAGCCTCTGAGCCAGCACTTACTGTCACCATTCACTTTGCATCCCTCCTGGGATTGGGCAGAGCCCTGAGACATTCATTTACTACAACAATCCTGGCTCTGGGACCAGAATGCCCGGGCTCAGTCCTATCTTCCCCACTTACTGCCTGTGTGGTCTTGAGCAAGTTACTTGAATTCTCTGAGCCTCGGTCTCCCATCTGTACAAATGGTGCCTATGCAATATTTATTAAGGGTCTACCTTGTGCTAGACACTTTGCTAATTGCTTGCAAGGAATAAACATAAAAAGAAAAAACCCAGCTATACACAAGTGTTTATGCAGCAGCTTCTGTGTCAGACTCAGCACCAGATCCTGGGGACACTGTGGCGAGACTGGCCTGGTCCCAGCCCTCCTGGAGGTCACAGAGTCCAGTGAGATCCACATACCAAGAAATAAACCTAACATTATACATTGTGGTGCAGACTAGGCAGGGAATGAACACGGTTTGGTAACAGAGAATAACAGGTAGGACCTACTTTGTGAAGGTCAGGAAAGTTGTGAAGTCTGGAAAATTCTACATACTACAGTTCCCCTGTTAGAAATTCATAATATTCATTAACATATTAAAGACTGCAAAATCTTCAGTAAAGAAGAAACGCAGTTAATTCTGTCTAACCTAGATTTTTCTAAATAGTTTAACTACGGACTATTTTTCCCTGCAAAAGATCTTTTAATCATCTTTTTTAAAATTAATGTTCTACTAAATACATTTTGGAGACCTGAACTCAGCTCGTATTTCTGTGTAATTAGCTGGCTCTGGCAGCCCCAGGCAGGAATCTTTCACTTGGTTATTCTGGAATGGCCACACTGCTGGTAAGAACCGTGTTTCCGGGCATCACATTTATCCTGTTTCTCTTCGGTGTTATTGATTGCTTCTCTCTCTGAAAGTCTTTCTCGGTCCATTTCTTCATGTTTCTTTGTCAGCAGACCAGTTTTCACTCTGACTTTTACAGAGGGATGAAGAAAGATCTTCTTCAAGGGGCAGTGAGTTCAGGTGACTCATGCAGCAGGCAGCACAGCAGGGAGCCTTGGCAGCGTTTTCCTGGAGCCAGCCAGGCATCTGTACCTGTGCGGGGAGAGCAGTGGTCCTCTTTAGAATTCAGAAGTGACAATGAGGCTGCCGTGCCAGCTGGCAGAGATGTCCTGGGCATTCCCTGATTGGCACCAGCAAGTAAAAAGAGCCATAAACCTCAGTGTGACTCTCCCAAATAAATGAGGCTAATCTATTGCCACGAAATAGCAGGAAAGAGCACAGAGAAGGCAAAGGATGACCTCGGGGCACAAGAAAATGGCCTCGTGCACAAAATGTCCCATACTTCAAGCTTGAGGGAGAGCCGGGAAGTCTACCGTTATGCCTACCATTGCAAGGGCTTAACAAAATGTAAACATTTCATGAGATTAAATTGCACATATTTCATGAATTTGGGAGCCAAATCGGCTTGCATTTGAATTCTGACTCTGGCACCACACTAGCTCTGTGACCTTACTTACCTTCTCTAGGTCTCAGTTTCCTTATCCATAAAGTGGGGGTTTTGCCACGAATCTCACGTGAGGACGCCATGGGAAAGGTGGCAATAGCACAATGGCAAGCACTTACAGTGGTATTTAAAATGTCATTTTGCCGTCCCTGCTCTTCGTGACCACACTCAGCTGTTAACACCATAGCAAGAGTTATTCATGAGATTAGTCCTATCAGAGAGCTGGGGGTGCAGGAGGGCAGTTGTAGGAAATAGAAAAAAAAAGGATTTGAAAATTTTAGAAAGGCTGAGAAATGTCTGGAGCATGGGTGCCCCAAGGCCTGCAGGCCACTGCCAACAATGAAATGCGGAGAAGCGCAGGGACGAGCACAGCAGAGCTCCCTGGAGCAAGACCTGGGCCTGCCGTGCACGCGAGAGCCAGGAACCAGCTGTGTGACTTTGGCAGTGATACTCTCCTGTGCCCAGGTGGGCACCTGGTCAGCGGAACACTCCTGTCTTTTTCTGTCCTGAGGATGCCAGAAGCATTTGCCATAGAGAGGTGCAGAGCACAGAGCTTAAAATGATCTGTCTCATGCAACTTCCTCAGTCCACAGGTAGGGAAACTGAGGCATGGGAGAAAGACTGTCCAACTCAGTGGGACAGCATGATCTTAGGAATATGTTTTCTTAACGAAACAGCCAAAAAGCAGATGGAAGAGTTACAGGCCTTAAAGGTAAAGTTGAGGATGAAAGAAGAAGAAAGTCTCCGATTCCTAGAACAGCAAGCCTTATGTGACAGTCAAGTAAATGGTTTTACAACAGCCATTGAGGAAATGGAGCAGCTATTAGAAAAGTAATAAAAAGCAGTGGCCAGATGGCTCCCTCTTGGGGATAAACTCTGAGGAAGCCACTTAGGACATCTTGGCCATGATCTTCTGGGACTCACCACCTCCAGAATGAAAACAATTTCTGCAGTAGGATTAAGGACACTTTATGCTAGAATGGCGGTTCCTCCTTTAAGCAATTTTTCCCAACTTTCAGGTTTGTCAGCCCTCCTGAGCCACATGTTGTTAATTGGGGCCTACAAGAGCACGACCTGGAAGCTTGGATTGACCTCCTGGGCAACCACTGATGCTAGCATACCATTAGAATTGGGGGACTAAACCAGTCATAGCCAGAGCATCTAAAATGTCACTTTCCAGTTTTAGGGAAGAAACCTTAATTACAGGTGCTCTATGGGAGACATCATTAAGGAGCCATGTTGTCCCCTTCTAATTTGGGGCATTTTCTATCCCATTCTGGTTGGGCTTCTGTACCTCATTATTAATTTATGAACTTAAAGTTGCTTGAAATGTAAAAAAAAAAAAAAAAAGGAAGCTTCTTTTTTCCTCTTGACCTAATACTACACACCAGGAAAAATGGCCCTGATTGTCTCAGTACCTGGCATAATGCACAGGGACAGCCTGGGTATTTGAACCCAATTATGAAGAAGACATCTAAGAGATGTCTTCTATTCTTCCCCTTTGCTCCTTCTTCCTTTTGCCTTTTTTGAACATGGTGATGGAACAGTGACCATCTCATGACCATGAAGATACCTCGAGGATGGAGCCAAGCACCAGGGAGGCGGAGCAGAAATGTAGGGGGAGGCTGGGTCATCGAAGGCTTCACAGAGCCACCATAAAAGCTGGGACTGTCAACTCTCGGCTTATTTTACAGGAGAGAAAAAAGCCTCTGTTTTACTTTGTGTGTAGTGTAGACCAAAGTCAGATGTGTACTCTAGAGACTGATGTCCAGCTTCAAATTCCAGCTTTGCATGACTTTAAACAGCCTATTTAATTTTTCTTTGCAGCTTTCATTTCTTGATTACCATATAAACAATAATCACCATTAATTAGACACTCTGTGCCAGGAGTTGTGCTACCTCCTTTACATGCATCATAGACCAGGCGTCACCTCCCTTGCACAGATGAGAAAATGGAGGCTGAGATTGACAAGTAACCCGAGTACGCAGGAACTCAGACCTCGGGATCGTCTGACTCCACGTGCCTGTTCTTAGCCATGCCCACAGGAAACGGGTGCAATAATACCCCCTCAAAGATTTACTGGGAGGGCTGTGTGCCAAAAGCCACACAGGAAGCCCTCATTAAGTGGTGGATACTATAATAATTCTTATATAGTTATAAACAAGAATTATAAATAATTATTGAAGTGTTTCTAAGTTTTTATTTTATGTTTTGGGTTTGTTTGATTTACCAGGCCTAGCAAAAATCTGTGGACAAAATGGAACAATCCCAAGAGGTAAAAAATACAAAAAGGATTAAATTAGAATGAGAGGGGAGGCTTTCTTTTGCTATTCCTGGCAACAGCCGATTATTTAGAGATAAGTAATAGAGGCCAGTATTTTCTATTGTGTCTAGAGGCCACTGAGAATTAGCCCTGGACTTGGGATAGCAGGAACTGTGCTCTAGAACCAGACGTGTTAGTAACTCACTGTGTGACCCCAGGCAAACCCCTTCCCTTTTCTGGATCCCAGTTCTCCCCTCTGTAAAGGAGCTGGGGCATTATGCATTGCATACGTTATATATTATATACATTACACATTGTATACATTACACATTACATGCGGTATACATTGTATACATGTATCCCACTATCACACTACACCCAGCAGTATGTACAATTAGTGTGTGTCAATTAAAAATAAGAATAAAGAGGGGTAGAATACATTTTATATGAAAATAGGGAGAGGAAATTGAGAGGGGAGGGAAAAGAAAGGTAGGGGGGATACATTTCACATGAAAGTATTTTCCAAGTAGTTTAGGTTGATAATCGATATTTGAATTCACTTATAGTATGGAAAGGCAAAAACATGTGAATTGTCAAAAATAACAGTAAAACAACTAATAACTTTTTTTATTAAAGGAGAGTGTTGATTGGGTTGTCTCTAAGGACCTCTTCAGTTGTTCCTCTGGGAATTTCAGGCCTACGCGGAATGGGCATACCCCCACAAAGTACTATTTCAGTGAAGTCTTCATGTTTAACTATTTTAAGACACTACATATTCATTTTCAAGATATATGTGAATTTCAAGAACACCTCTCATGACATATGTTAATTTTATAATAGCATCTTATCTTCAAATCATTTTCCTTAAGATATACACTACAGTTACTTCTAAAAATTCCCTTTTGGAATTAAGGAAAATTTATATATAAAAATATCAATAATCCTCAGGCCTGACTTCCTTTCCATTTTATGTTTTGTTCAGGCTGCTGTTAAAAATGAGTCAGTATTTCCTTTCTGACAGCAACACGAGGTGTTACAAGCTTTCAGGATAAAGAGAAAGCAGCCCAAATTACTTATGTGTGCTTTGACGTGCCATAAAGTTCCTTGGTGATCCTGGCAGCTGTCCTAATTAAGGCTGCATCCTGCACTCACTCTGGCCCATTATGCATTCCAAAATCCCAAAGCCCCCAGGCTGTCAGCAATGGGAATGCTTGGGAGGGAGATTCCGAGATAGTCTTGGGGAAGATACCTCCCCAGGATGTCGCCAGGAATTCATGCTTCCTTCTCAGCACCCAGAGGGCAGAACAAGAATGCATGATCAAAGATATTTAGGAAAACATAAGGAAGAACCTCCTAGTGACCAGCCACACATGGGCAGTGACCTCCTTGTTGCTGTAAGAAAGCTACTGAATGTCAGGTAACCTCTTAGCGGTGATGTCGAGGGGCTCAAACCTAAGGCAGGAGGTTGGCCTTCATGAATGTCATTTTCCCTTCTGTTGAGGCTCATAACTAGGAATGCTGTTTTATCTTTTGCATTAATATCAATTAGACTCCAGACTTTATTTGGATTTTTATTAGTTTCTCCATTAATGCCTTCTTTCTGTTATAAGATTAAACCCCAGGAATCACATTGCACTTAGTCGTTATGTCTCCTTAGTCTGCAGTCTGTATTCCTTTCTTCTTAGTCTTGCCTTGTTTTCATGACCTTGACAATCTGGCCAGGTATCCTGTAGAAGTCCCCCCATCTGAGTTTCTGTGGTATTTTTCTCATTATTAGACTGGTGCTATAGGTTTTTTTTAAAAAATTGCACAGAGGTAAAGTGACATCATATCAAGGGGTATCATGGTAGCCATATGATCTCAACAGAGATGTTGACCTTCGTCACCTGGGTAAGGTGGTGTTTGTCAGGTTTACTATTTTTACCTTTCCCTCTGTCCTTCAAATATGAGTCACTAAGCTTCGCTCACCCTCAGGAGGCAGGGCATAAGTTAACCTTTAAGCTCCATAAATGTCATCTTTCTAAATTGTATTTTTGAATTATTTTTTCTGGTATTTAAAAATATAATTGATTTTTGCATGTTGACATTGTATGTAATGACCTTGCTAATTCACTTATCAATTCTTTCTGTGGATTATTTTGAAATGTCTATGTACCAAATCATATCTACTGTGAAAAATGATAATTTTACTTTTTCTCTTTCAATCTTTATGTTTTTTCCTTCCCTATTGCCCAGACTATATCTTTTAGTATAATGCGGAATTGTTGTAGATACAGCAGGTGTCACTGCCTCACTCTGCACCTGAGAGGGATGGTTTTTAACATGTTACCATTAAGTATATAAATACCTTCTGTGATATTTAGAAAGTCCCCTTCTATTTCGATTTTGCTTAGACTTTTTATTATGTATAGATATTAGATTTTAATAAATCTTTTTACTACATCCATAAAAACTATATGATTTTTTTTCTTTTATTTTGCGAAGGTGGTAAAATATATTCACCAATTCCAAATGTTAACTCAATCTTACTTCCTGAAATAAATGTGCTCAGGATGTATTTTCTTCTTGTATAATACTGTATTTGATTAACCAATATTTGCTTAAAATTTTTACAGCTATGTTCTTGAGTTATTCTAGCATCATTAAACCAGGTGGGAAGTGTTTCTTCTTCTTTTTAATCATCTGGAAGAGGTTTTATAAAATCATGTTATTCCTTCCTTAAATATTTGGTAAAATTCACACAAGGAGCCACCCGAGTCTAGATTTTGGTCATGGGGAGGCAGGGGCAAATTTTTAATTATGGGTTAAATTTTATTAGTAGTTATAGAAACATTCAGATTTCTATTTCTTCTTCTGTCAGTTTAAAGGTTTTTTCCTAAGAATTTGACTATTTCATCTAAACTTTGAACTTTATTTGCATATATTTGTTTATAATATCCTTACCTTGTGGTGATCCTTTTTTTCATTCCCAGTGTTGGCTATTTGTGTCTGCTTTCCATTTTTTAAACTTGATCTGTCTTGCCATTGTTTATCTAGTTTTATTAGTCTTTTTGTAAGACCTACTTTTGACTTTATCACTCTAAGTGTTTTCTCTCTATTTCATTGATTTCTGCTCGTGTCTTTATTGTTTGCTTCCTTGTACTTTGGATTTACTTTACTTTTTTTCCGATTTTTTAAGAATGCTGTCTGTTTATGCCTACCTCACTGATTTTACACTTTCATCTTTTTGTAAACATACATGTATTTCAAACCATAAGAGTCTTTGTAAGCACACCTTTAGCTTCATCTTAAAATTTTGATGTCTATCTTCTTTATTATTTGGTTCAAATATTTTCAAATTTCCCTTATAATTTCCTAATTGATCCATGGTTTATATAGAACCATGTCTCTTAATTTTGAAATGTATGGAGATTTTTCTAGATCAAACACATACATGTGCGCACGCACACACAGACACACACACACACATCTTACACACCTCGCTTCTATTTTTCTGGCTGTTCTCAGTGGGGAAGGTTGGTCGGAAGTACCTAATCTCCCATTATCAGAAGCAGCCCTCCTCCTGCCCTTTACTTTTGCATCCTCCATAAAGGCTTCCTTCTCCACGAAGATTTCCCTAATTATCGCCACCCCATTCTCTTCCCTTGGTATATTCTATCCAGTTCCATGCAGCTCAATTGGCTCCCATATTCCTAACAGTGGGGGTTGTGCTCTTGTTTCTTTCCTGCTTGCATTTGGGCTCCTGCCCCCACTGCTTACATCACAGACATAGTATTTCAGCTCATCCGTGTCTCTCCTCAGCACCTCAGACATGCATAGGAGGACTCTCGGAGTATGTATTCCAACACCTGTCTGAAAGGTGTGTCTGCCCCCAGTCACACCCCTTGATGTGTGCGCCAACCACTGTCTGGCTGGCAGAGCGGTGTATGTCTCACCCCATAGGTCAGTGATTGCCTTTCGTGTGACCAGTTGCCCCTCCGGATACACGGCTGGCCACTCTCACAGAGGAGGAGCGCTTGTGTTCCCACCGGGCTTCTCTCCTTATGTATCTGGTGCTCTGGCTTTGCTGTCTGCGGGCAGAAGCCTTGATGACCACAGGAGCAAGATGAGTCTGAATTAAGCCCTTTCTGGAGCTCAGACAAGGTTCCCTGAGGAGATCCTGTCAGCTCAGGCCCTTACCACAATTGCTTAGAGAAAAAAAATGAGGGTACTTGGGGATGATTGAATTATACGGACTGCAGTGACGTGCTCTGCTATCAATTTTATACATTCAAGGCATCTTTAAAGTGATTATTCTTGGAATGGGCAACCACCACCACACTGATTTCTGTGAAGTTGGTGATATCTGGAGAGCAGCCAGTGCTGCCGGACAAAGTGACAGACCCTTTGTAATGAGCCTCTGAGAGGAGGACCTTGCACGTGGAAGAGCGAGTGAGGGGCTGGCTCAGCCTTTGCACACAGCCGGCACGATCCGCTCCTGCTCCCCTCCTTCGCGCGCAACCCAGTCACATCTCTAGGACTGGACGGTCAGCTCCCCCACCAACCTGGGGGGCCGGGGGCCAGGATAAGGGGGCACGAGAACATTGTGACGTGAAAGGCGATCACTTAGTCTTAGTACCATTTGTAGTTGAGCTTAATTTGTGCATGAAAAGAAATATATGTATTAATAAAAAGGACTAACACATTAGCAGTGACTATCTTTTAATAAATAGAGCATGGGTTATTATAGTTTTCCACAATTATTTTTTATATTTGGAAATATTAATATATTGATATAGCCAAAAATACATTTCAAAAAAGGACTCTATGCTCTGACACAATGTTCCCACTTCTAGGAATACAGCCTATGAAAGTAATTAGAAACACAGGAAGCGTATTTATGTGTAAAAATGATGACATATAATGAACTATAACAGTGAATGAACTATACTCTTTAAAATGATTTACACAGTAATAAGGTTAGGTAGGATGAAATAAGTGTTGATACAGTCGTGGTATGGAATATCATGCAGCCTTTAAAACCATTTACAAAAGGGTTTTAATGATTCGGGGGAAAGCACAGTATAATTGTGAAAAGAAAGATGCAAGTTACAAATTTTATTCATAATATAACTTTTTATTAATACTAAAATATAATCTCAACTCTGTAAAATGTACATAAAAATGTTCTCAGTAGTTAGCTTTGAATGCCATGATCCAAGGAGACTTTCCTTTCCCATATTTTTACTTTTCCATTTGCCTAAGTTTTCCTTACTGAACATGAATATTATACACACATACGCACAGATACACTCATTGAAAATTCCCATCAGAAGGAACTCTGGGCCCTGGGAATTAGAACGTTGCTTACTTAAACTCTGAGGAGAATAACGAATGCTTACGTGAATATAAATTTTCGCGTCCATTTAATTTTCTCTCTAAATTCAAGCTAAATATTGATGCGATTATTGAACCAATACCTAGAACGAGTTCACCAGTTATTTGGAAGTGATGTTAAATGTGAACGCAAAAGCACACGGCAGAAACGAGCCAGCATCTGAGGTCAGACGCTGTTGCATTTTCAGAAGCCGGTACTCCACGGTGAGCATTAATCTGCCTGTCTTTCTCCACATCTTCCCCTCGATTGACGTTGGGGGAAGATTTCACACTTGCTGATTCTACTCAGAGATCATGGTCTAATCTGATTCACTTATATTTGAGGGGGTTGGTATCTATAATTCACTATGGGTTTCGGATTCTTGCTACATTTCTCACATTGCCACCAAACCACACACCTGTGAGGGGCCCCGTTCCATGTGCGCAGCATGCGCTGGGGCACCGCGGGCAGAAGTGCTCCAGAGAGCACGCTCCACACGCGTTGTGGTGGGCACACCCGTGGGACTAGCAGGGGCCCTTCTCCATTGGACTCCTCACCTGTCTCCTCCTACCAAACTTCGTAATTCAGTTGGGTCAAATTATTTATAGTAGTCATAAATAGGAAGAAGGGTCAATATAGACATCGTGGGTGGAAGATGAGGTGGGGAAAAATGTAGGGAAGTTTGACAGACCTTGCCCAAATCAGACTCTGTAATTCTTAAAATAATAAGTGATTTACACTTCATCTCCTTAATAGAAGTCTACTCACTCTACTATTATGGGAAATGGTGATCAAATCAATACTGTATATTACTAATATTATATTGTGATGTGCCAAGTTTGAGTGGGAACAACAGGTTTAAAGCAAGGCCATTAGTGTGACTGGCTAAATTGTTTAAGTACTTGCCCATTATGATTGTAAGCCATACGAAGATTTAATCAAGGCTAAGCTCACTCCCTCTCCCCCCAAAAGGACCCCCAAAAATCAAAAAATAAAAGTAGTTTTCAAAAAAGAGTATGTTAGTTAGGAAGCCTAGTCTGGTCTATGGTGCAGCAAAACAAACACTCCCAATTCTCAGGCTTACAACAACAGTTTATCCTTCATGTACGTCAGTCTAATGTGGACTGGGGGCTTTCTTCAGTTACTCTCTTCCAGGTAGTGACTCAGGAGCCCAGGCCACTTTCGTCCTATTAATACTATTCTACCATCTTGGAGTCTTGCTTCTGGCTGTGCAGATAGATGACAGAGAAAAGGAGCAAAGAGAAAGTGCTCCCATTCTTAATTGCCTGGGACCAGAAGCAACAGATCCATTAGACTCAAGAATTAGTCACCTGAGCCCAAAAATGATGCATAGGTCCTAGATATTTGGTGAGGATTAACGGTCTCTCCCACAGGCAGTAAGTGAAATATTTCCTAGCTGGAAGAGTTTGTTCCTATCAGAAAGCTCATGCATCTCTTATGGCAGCCTGGTGCCTGGTGGGCTCATGTGTGAGTCCCTCAAGGAGAAACAATCTGTCTACAGGGCCAGTGAGTTCCTGACCTCGAGCTCAGCCATGCCTTCAACTATAGCCCTCTTTGGTCACATTTTCTTTAAACTAACATGCGTGCTCATACCTTACTCCAAGATGTGTGTGTGTTCTGTCACCCAGTTTCCTTGAGAATTGAGACATCCACCTCTGGACTTCTGTTCATCGTGTTACTTTCTCCCATAATGATGCCACTACGCTAATTCCAACCTATGCTTGTTGAAATCCTTGCTTTCTTAAGACACATTTCAAATGATGACACTTTGATGCAGCTTCTTCTGCTCCTATCAACTAAATGTTCACTTACTGAACAAACATGTATTGAGCATGTCTTAAGTGACAAACATTGTCTTAGGCCCTGAAGAAACAGCAGCAAGCAACATAGACGAATCTTCTAATCTTGCAGGGTTTACTTCCTAGTTGAAGGAGACAATAGTAAAGGAAAAGTTCTTAAAAATGGCCAATTGTGGTAATGACTGTGAGGAAAATAAAATGGTGTTGTGATGAGGGAGGTGGGCTACTTTAGTTTGGGTCAAGGCCTTTTTGGGAAGGTCACAGGTAGGCTGACACTTGGACACTTGAATACGCATTTTCCTTTCATCTGGGCCCACAGCAACGTGTCTGTGCCACTAGTAAAGCACCTCTCACCATCTGCGTGACGTTTGCTTTTTCTCTGCCTCCTGGCCCAATCTGTGACAGTGTGAACCTTTTGAGGGCAAGAACTGTGTCTTATTTATCGTTTACATTGAAATAACTTTAAGTTTTAATTTTTAATTATGACATCTCATTAAATGGCTAATGCCTAACACGGTGCCTGACCCTCAGTCGTCACCCAATAAATGAAAACCCTTAGCTCACTGAAAACACACATGTCTTAAGTGTTCCAGTGTGACTGCTGGATTGGAGAGAATGGAATTGACTAGATATTGTCCGAAGTAATGCACAATGTTAAAACCAGACAGCTTCCTCATGTCCAGCTTGGCAGTGAGTCAATCGCTCTGTGGCATCTTTTAAGTGAAACAACATATTGAATCATCTTAACTTCTTCCATATGTCACTCAGCATACAGCTAACCCAAAAAATTTTCTTGGCATCCAAGCACATTTCCTCATGGCTGCTGGCTAGGGCTCATGGCTTGGAAGAATAGGACAAAATATATCCTCCTGCAGACCATGGCATCTTGTCAAAGACTGAATATGAAGCAGGCTGGACTGCTCTAGCTATTAATCAGTACCATCCTGACCAATTTCTGGAGTGCGGCGTGTAGAAGGCCACACTGGATTTAATACCTTTGCTATTATAAGGCAAATGGTATAATTCTGTTAGTGTTATTATCATCATCATCATTTGCCTGAACAAAGTCCTTGGCGTATTTTATTTTATTTAATTCTCCAAACATCCTTATGAGATACATTAGATTATTTCCTCCACTTTACATAGGAGGAACTGAGGCTTCATGAAATTAAGAAACTTGTCAGGGTTGCAGCAGTAAGTGGTAGAGCCCCATTTGGAATGTGCAGCCTGATTCGAGAACCCATGTGGGACATCACTATTCTAAGGCAGACAACTTTTCCTCAAATTCATGCACAATTCAGAGCAGTTCTTGTCTAGGCCAGAAGCCCATGTAACTTCCTATCTGCCCAGTGCTTTAGCACTTACCAAGCACTTGCTTATCTATGATCACACTGGAACCCTTTATCTACCTTACAAATCATGTAGGGCAGGGTGGAGTGGCACTTTCTGGGGCATCTTTCCAGATCATACTTGTTTCTCTAAGAATTGCCCCTTGCTCACAGTGTCAGTGCCCTGACACCATGCTTCTGTCCTTTGGCCAACTCTTGCTGATGGGACCACGAGTGAACATTTGCCTTAAGCTTAGCAAATTACCATGTCTTTGCTGGGAGTTTGGAATTGACACATTGGGATGGTAATCGGTTGATCAATAGCACCAAACCCACGAGGAGATGGGAGTTCCCTGGTCAAAGTGACTATTTCCTGCTATGTTCGTGGAAGGACAAAGAAGACCCTTCTATGGAGACAAGAATAAAGAGACACACAAAGAAACAGAGACAAGAATCTGAGACTTGGAGTGATTGAGAGAGTCACTGCCCTTCATAAGATGTTGATGCTCCAGTTCTTGGAACTGGTCCTTGTGAGGCCACTTTGCCTTTTCTTCCTTCGGATTCCATGGGATCCCCTCATATCTTCCAGTAAATATCCTTGCTCCAGTCTTTGATTTGGGGAAATATGAGTAAGAGTGTTATTTGTAACTTAATGAGTCTTGACCATGGTGTAGGGTCATTTCCCCCAAGTGAAGGACCAGAGAAGTGAGTGCCATTCCCTGTTCTCACAGGTATAAATGCTAGCATGAAGAAGGTCATCTACCCAAGTTCAGTGTTCTTTCTCCTCTAGCAAGCTGCCTCCCTGGACTTTTTAATTCAAGTTACTTTTTTCTATGTTGCTCACTCGGATTCCAAACTACCAAATGAGGGAAAAACCCATAAGCTGTTCTAACACGTAGTCACACATTGCATTCCCTTAAATTGGCACGGCAGCCTCAGGACCACCGGTAGGGACATGGCCGCAGGCTGCAGAGTGGCAGATCCCAAAGAAGCAGCTGATTCCGCAGGGGCAGGAGTTTGCCAGACCTCTTCAACAGCTCCCCTTCGTGTTCCCGTGGTGACAGTCGGTTGTGCACACCTTCTCATATTTTCCCGCAAGCTCTGACTCGCCCGTCCTCCCTGTGCAGCAGGTGGATGGGGTGAGTGATCTTTCCTGATTCTCCAACGCCCACATCAAGGTCTTCACCTTCCCACATCCAACATTTGTATAAACAGCAATTCATCTATTAAATCCTTTGTACTTATAACACTTACAGTGGCTCTGTCTTCCCGTGTGGCACACGTGTGAGGTGGAAATGATAAAAATAAATGATACTGATAAGACCGCCATTCCCCTCAATGTATCCACTGCTCCTATGTCCCAGCCTCCTGCTAAGGGCTCTGTCGGCATGACCTGGTGTTCATCCAGATTCACTCTTGTGTGGGGCCGTTTTAGAGTTATGGAGGCCATTCTTTTAGCAAATTAAGGAATTGGTTTTGTGAAAGTAATTTATGACTAAAAATGTGAGCAAGGTGACTTATCAAACACGCAGAACTCTGCTGCTGAGGGCCTGCCTGTTTAATTGCTCTCCTCAGTGCTCTGTTCTCCGTCAAGGATTATTTTCATGAGCCATTAGTGCCTTAACTCACACGGCGATGTGCATCTCTCATTGGCTGTAACTGAAAGGCATTAATCAGCGCCTTTGTAAGATGACTCACCTGGTATTTTCCAGCCAAACAAGGCTTTGGCACTTCAGACAGCCCCCACTGTCAAAACGAATATGAGCTTCAAATTTTACTTTGTATCTCAGTCCCTTTTCCCCTTTAGTAATCACTCTCTAGTTTCGGAAGCTGTGTGGTAAATATTCTTATGCAAAAAATTAAGCTTGCAAAGGACAAGTGTTACTTCCTGAGGACGTCCACGAATGTTTCATTTAAGAATGATGAAGCTATTAATGCTATCATTATCAATTAGTTGTGTTGACTTAGTAGCCACGCCAGGCTGTGTTTTGGCATGCCAACACCCTGCTCCCAGGCCTCAGCTGCCAGTCTCCACGTGTGGGGTTGCGCATCCTGCAGGGCCAGAATCCAGGAACCTGTGTGCAACTCTTTCATTCAACCTCTGAAAGTAGTTACTGAGAACCAACAGGCCCTCAAAGCCTCGCTTGAAAACCACCTGTCAGTTCCCAATTGCTGTATCCAGCTGCCTATTCCACTTGAGAACCTACAGAGACTACCTATGAAAACACCCAACCCTCACCTCTCCTCATAGAACAGAGGGACATGAGGTCCAGGCCTGTAACATCCACAGGAGCTATATGTGGTTATAGGCATGAGAGGGAACGATGATTTTGAAAGTGGACACCCCACAACCACAACCCTCTTGGAAAATAGTATAGTGAAGTGTTCCCTGCTCCCCCAAATGAATATTTGACCGTATTCCTTGATTACCATAAGCCCATAGACGCCCACAACTAGCCTTCTACCTCCCATAAAAGAATGATAAGTGGTAGACGAAGGAATGACAAATGAGAAAAGTGCATGAGAATCCACATACGAGAGGATAGAGGTTTTCATTGAAGTGGCAATGACCTGGATAACAACATAGCAATAGGCAGAATTTCAAGGGATTGAGTGCCTGTTCATGAATCATATCTTCCAGAGTAAGCATGTCCATCCATCTGTACCCACTGTGAGTAGGACATTTAAGACTTCCTTCATCCAGAGATATGGAGAGATGGTGGCTTGAGGGCCCAAGTCAATCACTCATCTGACTTCCCAATAGTAATGCTACCTGAGAGATAGGCATGTTTTCAGATACAGGGATGAGGATTGGACAGGCACCACCATGACTCTACCCAGAACCTTATACAGCCATAGATGCATGTTTACAGAATACCTCTCTGAGATTAAATGTTCAATGTGTGGGGTGGGGTGTGGTGGCTCATGCCTGTAATTCTAGCACTCTGGGAGGCCGAGGCAGGAGGATTGCTTGAGCTCAGGAGTTCGAGACCAGCCTGAGTAAGAGCAAGACTCTATCTCTACTAAAAACAGAAAAAATTAGCCTGGCGTGATGGCACATGCCTGTAGTCCCAGCTACTTAGGAGGCTGAGGCAGGAGGATCGCTTGAGCCCAGGAATTTGAGGTTATAGTGAGCTAGGCTGACACTATGGCACTCTAGCCCAGGCAACAGAGCGAAACTGTCTCAAAAAAATAAATAAAATAAAATAAACATTCAATGCATGGTCACAAGATCCATCAGTCCACCTGCTGAATATGGATTTTGCTTCATTGTCTCAATTCCCAATTGAGCAAGTTCCCATAGCATGCCATTCCTATCTTCATTGACTTCAGGGTTTTCTACAAGTACATGTGGTGGAAATGGAATGTGGCAATAATATCAGCAATGATGGTGATGGTGGTGGTGAGCTTTAAGAAGGGCTTACTATGTGCCAGGCCCCCCTTTTTAAAATTTAATCTCCGTGCAGTATAATAGCTACCATTCTCATTTTACAGATGAAAAGACTAGATCTTATTAAACATCTTGCCGAGATTAATTAGAGCTTAATTTACTAACTTGGTTGGTCCTTTGCATTCCAAGGAGGGCGCCCTTATTTTCTCCCATCGTTCTGACTAATGGAGAATCAATTCCTTCTACCTAAGTTTTATAGAATGCCTATTTTGTATCTCCTTCATGATTCATAAGAGAAATGAATTGAAGTCTGTTAAATTCCATTTTGGTTGTGCTCAGTGTAATTCAGATCACTTCCCTGGGCGTGCTGATCAATAGTGTAGTGGAGTGAAGATGTTTTTAAAGCCACAAAGATTACCGCAGCATTATTTATAGCAGCAGCCACAGGAACACGCATAGAAAGCTGTCTCGGAGTGTTTTAAGCATTCATCCTATTTCTAGAATCTAAATTATCCAAACAGCATCATTAGGAAGGAAAACAAAACATATAAAATTGCAGTGATTTTTGGAATAACATGTATGGATTTTGTGATGAGCTGCAGGCTATGTCAGGGAAGAGTCATTTTCGGGTTTCTCTGTGAATGATGCTGTTTGGGAATTCTTCCCAGGGTTGTTAGAGATGGATGCGGACTGTCAGTTCTTAGCCTGCATCTCTTTGCCAAGGCTGTGACCAGCCGGCTGCATTGGCTCCCCAGTAGACAACAGATTTGAGCTGGGAAATTCTGTCAGCCCATCTCACATGCCTTTCCTCCTTAGCTGATCATAGGATTGGGACAACAATGTGGGCCCCGAGGGGTGTGAGGTGCTGTTTGAAAAGACAAGGCACAGAAAAGGGGTGCATGGCATAGCAATGTCAAAGAGGGTTTTTGGGGGATCCCCATAGAATTTGGCCAGCATCTGATCCCCAACCCAACTTCTACCTCCACCCCCTTACTTGGCCCAGCCCTCTGCTAATTTGCTCCTTAGACAATGTATAAGACAATATTTGATTAACTCCAAGGTACAACAGTAATGATATTTATGCAACATACATTAGCTTCATTGCACCTCTTTCCTATTTCTAAGACGCATGTTTTTATAAACACATACCTAAAGAATTTTTGGCAAATGTATTCCTTTTCTTCTTTACTTACCAGATACTAATCAGATTATCTATAATAAAGTATTCACTTGGCTTTCAGTTGCCCAGGAGGAGGAAACAGGTGTGATTTGGGAGAGTAATGGAGTTGAAGGGCCAAAGAGAAGATTTCCTTGAAGGTTTCCTGCTCTCTGACAGCAGAACCGTGAGTGGGAGGCCCTGTGAAGATAGGTTATATCTGAAGGTATAGAGTACACTGAGCTGGATCTCCATCCCTGCCCTGGCACTGACTGCCTCTGTGACCTAGGCAGGAATCCTGACCTCTCTCAGGCTTGAAGTTTGCAACACAAAGGGGATTGGTTGTACCTAGATCGTAGAGTTAGTGAAAGGATTATAAGAATTTATGCCCAAAAGTGCTTAGCACTGAGCTTCGGATATATTAAGTAATGGTTTACAAAGTAGCTTTTATGAACACAAAGGACTTCAGAGAGGGGGCTGGACAGTCTCATAGACTATTATTGACTGAGACCCTGACATCAGGACTTGTGTGAATCCCTGTGTGGATTTACAGTTGCAGGAAATTAAATATCGGCTTTCCATGAGGCATTGACTGGCTCACAGAAGTCACAGCACAATCAGCTATTTTCACATAGAAAATTATGCTACAAAATAACATTTTTGGACTTATATCTTTCCTCAGCCAACACTTAAATCACTTCTAATACCACTCCACAGAGCATGCCGTAAGTTGTATCCTGACATCTGTTCTTCCAATCTGTTTCTCCCCACCACGCCCTCTATTCACACACACACTCCGTGTTAGATAAGATCAAATGAGATAACAATATGTATAATATTTTCTGGCCCTTTCTTTTCACTGAGTGAAATATTGTGATTATTTTCCACATCAGTAAAGATTATTCTACATAATTAATAGCTGTATGGTGTCAAAGTTGATGTCATCAATTGTTTGAAAGTAATTTCCAGTTTCTAAATATTCTAGATCTGTGGTCCCCAATCCCCAGGCCTTGGACCAGTACCAACCGGTCCGTGGCCTGTTTGGAACTGGGCCACACAGCAGGAGGTGAGCGGCTGGCCAGACAGGCAAGCAGCTTCACCTGTATTTACAGCCGCTCCCCGTCGCTTGCGTCGCTGCGTAAGCTCTGCTGCCAGCCCTCCTTCCCCCCGCCCCGCCGTCTGTGGAAAAATTGTCTTCCATGAATCTGGTCCCTGGTGCCAAAAAGGTTGGGGACCCCTGTTCTAGATGACAGTCTGATAAAGATCTTGAAACATCTCCGTGTATATTGCTGTTATATTCTTATAGAAAACTTCTAGATGCAGAAGTTTTGGGTCAAAAGATATGCACATATTTTAGGACTTTAGTTACATCTTGTCAAGTTTTCCATCAGAAATTCTAGATCAATTTACATTCCTGCCAGGAGGATGCTAGTTTCACCTTACCAGTGCCAAATGAGGTGTTTTCATTTAAAAATACTTGCCAATTCAAAAAATGAAAATGGTATCTCAATATTATTCTGATTTACATATCTTTCAACATTTTCACACATTTATTGGTTTTTCCTCTTTAATAGATTGCCTTTGCTAAACTTTTTTTTTTAACGTAAAACATTGGGCTGTGGAAGGAAGATGGAAATATAATTCCTCTTAAAAGATTTTGTCGGCTTTTGGGGTGGAAGGTGAACTAAATACAATAGCAACGGTAGACGTTTGTTTCGTGACAGCAGAAACTACATCCGGTAGAGCACATCGCGCCCAAGAGAGGCAGAGGTGCCGTGGAGGCCTCATAGGCAGAACAAGGTTTCCCGGTGGTAGATGCGGTGACTATTAAGGATCTTAGGCCCCGCACAGCTATCATGAGACAGTAAAAGGAAAGCTCTTCCATTGTAAAATATAAAGGTTTATTATAGCCCTCGTATGAATGCTACTTGGACCAGTTTCGAGAATTTTTCAGGGAATCTGGAAAGACTTTTCCATAAGTCGTGGAATATCAAGGTAGTAGTCATACAAAGAAACTTGGGAGATCAGGGCCTACAGAAGGCCAATCTCGTATTGTTTCTGTTTCTGTTGCATAAATGGAAGCCACGGTGATTTCCATGCTTAAGTTGCTCCGATGTTTTAACATTCAAAATAAAATCTCCTGGGGGAAACCCCTCCTATAAGGTAATGTGCCTAAGAGATCAGATAGTGCCCACCAAGTCCAGACCTGGTTAAAGCTTACATCTTCATCCTTCCTAGACCAAAACGATTCAGAATGGCGAGTCCTGGTGTGCGACTGGCTGTGTGTGAGTGTGCGTGTGCTTACAGGAGCACGTGGGAAAACCCACAACTATAGAGTGGGACTACAGTCCCACAACTTTAGAAATCAGGGGCCAGGGTTGCAAACCTAGATGCTTAAGATAGAAATGTGAAAAACGTATCTGCAATTTAATTTGCTTCCCCTTCTGAGGTCCAAGGCCAAGTGAAACACTTGTGTGCTTCACCCAAGTGAAAAAGGCCCATGGTGTGCACACACAGATGCAGACACACACACACACACACACACACACACACACACACACACACAGCTCTCTAGCTTGCATGTCTTCATCTTTCATAGTCAACTTTCGTCTCATGCACGTTTGTCTAGGAGATGTGTGGGACACAGAAGCCATACCTTCTCTGGCCCTGCCCTTTGCCATACAGCATGGCCCTGAAGCCCTTCTCCTAGTTTAAAGAACAGCACAGGGAAGAAGTGAACAGTTTATGCGTCAGACACTGAGGTAAGATTTGATTCTGGCCTTCGCTGTTTCCCCAGCCTTGGGGCTTTGAAATAGTCACCTAAAAAAATTAAAAGTTACCAGTTAGAGGGTAAAAATAGTATCACCTTCCCAAGGTAGTTGTGTGGATTAAATGAGATAAAATGTGCAAAGAATTTAGCAAGGCAGCACACATTGTAAGTGCACGGTTGCTAAAAGCTCTCATTATTACGGTTGTTACTGAAACTCTTCCAAACAGAGAGATGCTGCAGTTATGAGTAATACTCCTTCTGCACTTCTCCTGGAAAGGAGGGTGAAGGAATGGCAGAGACTCGTACTATTTACTGAGAGAGCAGAATTGCTTAGACGCCTCTGTAGGTTGTCATGCTCATTCCTTTCTGTCGCTACAAGCTAGTTTTCAGAACAAGCACATGTACTTATTTAAATTTCCACTTACAAATAACACTTTTCACTTTTAAAAGCCACTTTCTATTTCATTTTAAGAATTGAATGAGGGAGAGACAATCCGTTGAGGAAACAGTGGGGCTCCTTGGGCATTTTGGAGGAAGGAGCGGAGTCTTCCCCGATGCATGGACCTCAGTTGGAGTCCATGCACACCACGGGGGCCAATTGTGGGGCAGCTCATAGCCAAACCAATTTCTTCACTGAGGCAAACACCCAGGCTAACATGGTTGTCAGTTCCTTCCTCTCAGCTGTAAAAGGAAAGAATCTAACAATATTGGGTATTTTTAATGTTATCTCCATTTTAATTATGAAATAACACATATTTATTATAGAAAATGTTGGACAATACCCCCAAAATAAAGTTAAAAAGTTAAAAATCACTGTAATCACACCACCAGTGACAAAGGTCACTGTTAATATACTGGTATCCATCCTTCCCAACTTTTACATATGTATTAAAAAGATGGGACATTTTAGCATCACATTCTCATTTAATAGAACATGAATATATAGCCATATAAATATTTTATATAAAACATAAAATTTTGATGGTCTCATATTATTCCACTTTGAAATGACACCCTTAGTTATTTAACCAACCTCTTATTTTTGTATATTTGGCTGCTTTTATTCTTATAAACAACTAAGTGGTGAACAATCTTCTAGCAATAGCCATGAGCCCATCCAAAAGTGTTTCCTCAGGAAGAAGCAGAAGTGTGGGTTAATGGGTAGACATAGTTCCAAGGCTTTTGATATGTTTGTCCTGGGGAGTTTGCATCAATTTACATTCCCACAGCGGCGTATCAGACTTAAACCCTGAGTTCAGACTCCCGCTCTAGGACTTTGCCAGTCTACACCAACTGCGGTAATTCCCTCTCCCTTAACCGGGACTAGGTTTAGTCATGGGCACATGGCCAATTGTGACCAGTTGAACCCGAAGGGAAGTCTCCGTGAGCATATCCGGGAAGTGGGTCTCTCTTTAATTAAAAGAGACACAGAAGGCAAAATACATTTATCCTTCACTGTCCATTTATCTAGCTCTTAAAGTAGAGGATGTCTGGAGAGAGCTGCTGCACCCACGGAGTAACCGAGAGGGACGTGCAGGGAGGATGAGAGACAGTGTGCAGAGGATGATAGAGGGAAAGCTGGGAAATATAGGTGCTTGGCAGCATGACAAGTCTCTAAATTAACTGCCAGGGACCAACTTCTTTGTGCAGGGTAATAAATGTTTGTATTTTCTGAGCTACATTGAGTCAGGTTTTCTGTAATTTGCAATGAAAAACATTCAACCTGGTTAATAAGCAAAGATGGTATATAGTGGTTTTAATTTTCATTTTCTTGATTACACTGAACTTGAATTTTTTTTTTTTTAACTTGGCTACTTATGGTGCTTCTTTTGTGAACTGCCTTTTATATCTGTCGCCGTTTTTCTACAGGGGTATTGATTTCACATTGACTTATAAAAATACCTTTATATTTAAAATATTAACCGTCTGTTGTAATTGCTACAAATATTCTTCCCACTTCCAAACTTTTCAACATATCGAAGTTTTAAATTTTTTTCTATACCTATCTGTGAATCTTTTTTCCCTCTGATTTCTTCATTTGCTTTTATGCTTAGTGAGTATTTTGCCACACAGAGAACAGATATCCATCTGTACTTTGTTCTAGCTTTTTCATGGTTTAATTTCCTACATTAGTTCTTCAGTCTACATTTTGGTGAATAATATGAAATAAAGGTCCAATTTTAGAAATATTTAGGAAAATTCTAACACCATTTATTAAAAAGGACAAAACTTCCCCCATTGACTGATAGTGTCCCTATCTATAGTAGCACTATACCTGGGCCTATTTTGACATGTTCTGTTTTTTTCCATGACTATCTACCTGTTTTCCTCTTATATCAGTGTCATACTATGTTAACAAGTGTAATTCTTTAATACATTTTATTATGTGGCAACACACGCCCAATCTCACTATTCATTTGTAAACTGTTTTTGTTTACTTTCACTGATTTCCTTTTTATATGTGAGTTTTTAAATTATTTTTAAATATCTCCTTTTAGGATTTTTGGGATTACATTAAAATTATGAAATAATGTAAAGAGCATTAACATCTTTCACATCATAGTGTCTTCCTATTTTGGACAACATTTCATCTGCCAAAACTTTTAAGTCTGATTTTTCCCAGTATTTTGTATTAATTTTCTACATATAGTTCCTATACATTAGTTTTAACTTTTTCCCTAAATGATTAGATTTTTAGAAAAGTGATGTGCTTGCCTCCAGGTTATGGGAGAAATAATCATTGATTTTTAAAGCTTATGTGATACTGATGTCAGTAGCAACTCAATACTAAATATAGTCAACTAATTATACAGTTTTCAATCTTTCAGAAAATATTAATGCATATTAGACAGGGGCAGAATCAAAGTAGACATTTAGCTTTCATTAGTGTCCTTAGTGTTTTGAACTTTCAACTAAAGCCAAGGTAGTGAACAATCTTATTTTAGAAGGGAGAAAAGCTGTTATCATCCAATAAATCTAAAATCGCTCAAAGCTTGGACAGGTTAAGATAATCATACCAATTACTAAGATAAATGTAACTATCTCCCTTTTACATACTTAACCTCAAATAAATGAAATGTAAATAAAACTATGTTTACTAAATACTTAAAAATATTTGTAAGTCAGTCTCCCAATTGGCATTATTTACATAAAAATCAGACTGTTTCACAGCACAAGATAGAAGGGTACTGTTTAGAGGAACTTTGAAAGCACCACTGCCTTCAGAAACCTGCCTTTTTTCGGAGAACCGCAACCATGTGAAGAGGAGTCCCAGCCTCCTGCTCCTCCCCCTGTCGAGAGCCAGCTACTCCGGAACAGTTGACATTGATGTTACTCTTTACCTGTTTTGAAGTTTTAAGGTCTTACCACTCCCACATTATAAATTGAAAATAGCATTTGATTTCTTTAATGTTCTTTTCACTGTATTTTTTGAGTTATATTTTTAGTGGTTTCCCTAGGGTTCAGTACATATGTCTCAGTTTATCAGAATCAGCTTCAAATTTATATCAGCTTAATTCCAGTGAGATGTGTGTATATGTATATACATATATGAGTGTGCATATATATGTATTTGTGTGTGTGTTACACCTATATAGCTCTATTCTCTTTCCTCCATTTTGGTGATTTTTTTTTAATACAAATCACACCAATAAATACTGTAAACCCAAAAATACATTTTTACAATTATTACTTTAGCATCTATAGCGATTTTCTTTGCCCAATACAACTTCGTTCCTGCTCATCTCCATTGTATTGGCAAATATATTATGTATTTAATACATTTCTATGTTATAGGTCTGACATTATATTAATATTATACACATGTTATTTTATAAAATTACTTTTTAAATCAGTTATCAGAAAAGAGGAGAAAAATATGTGTTTATACCATTTTTTATAATTACATAATTGCCATTATTGGTGCTCTTTGTTTTATCACGTGGATTTGAATTATGTCCCAGGCTCACTTCCTTTCTGCCTGAGGAACTTTCTTTAGTATTTCTTGTAAGGCAAGTCTGCTAGCAACGAAGTCCCTCAGTACTTATTTATCTTGGAATGTCTTTATTTCACCTTCATTTTTGAAAGATAGCCTTACTGGACATGGAATTCTCAGTTGTTGTTTCCCATCCCCTTACCCCCTTTGGAAAAAATTCTTTGAATACCGTCCTGCTGCCTTCTGGCCTCCATTGTTTCTGCTGAGATGTCAGCTGTTAATCTTACTGGGGCTCCCTTATAAGTGATGAGTCATTTTTCTCCTGCTCCTTTTAGGATTTTTGTCCTTGTCTTTGATTTCAAAATTTTTACTATGATGTGTCTTTTTCTGTGGATCTCTTTGTGTTTATCTTCTTGGTGGTTTATTGAGCATCCTGGATGTGTAGGTTATTGTTTCTCAATAAATTTGGGAAGTATTTTGACAATTTTTTGGAATATTTTTACTGCTCCTTTCTCTCTCTCCTCTCTTTCTGGTACTCTCTTTACATGCATGTAAATTACTTGATGCTGTTCCACATTTCTCTGAGGCTTCATTTATATTTGTTTTTGTTCTGTTTTTTTCTCTGTTCTTCAGCTTGCGTAAACTCTATTGATCTATCTTCAAGTTAACTAATTATTTTTTCTATCAATTAAAATCTGTTGCACCCTTCTAGTGAATTTTTGTTTCAGTTATTGTACTTTTTAACTCCAGAATTTCTACTTGGTCCTTTTTTATAATTTATATCTCTTTATTAATATTCTCTATGTGATGCAACATTGTTACCATATCTTCCCTTACTGCTTTGATCATGCTTTTCTTTTGTTCTGTGAACATTTATCATGGTTATTATGAAGTATTTTTCTGCTAAATCTGGCATCTGATCTCCGCTTGTGTTGCCTGCTTTGTTTTCAGTGTAGCAATTCTGTGTACTGATCTCTCTCTGGTGCTCGTTATTGTTATTTGCTTTTTCACATTTTAATGACTAGCTGGATTATTTCAGTGACGTCTACTTTCCCCACACACAGTGTTAATCCCCTGATGTTGTTTTTTATCAGGGAGGCACAGCTCTGGCTATGCTGCAGTCACCTGAGATGACAATGGTATTCGGAAGGCTCTCTTTCCCTCCTTGATTGTATCCAGCTGTTAAACTCCACCAATTGTTCTATTGTTTTCAACAATGCCCTGAGCATAAATTTCCCTACAAATTCAGTCAAATTGTCACTTCATTGAAAAACTAGTTTCTGAGGTTTGTGTTTGACCTTTTTCTTATCATAGGAGAGTGCTCAGTTCTTTAACAAATATATGGTCATAAAGGGGTATAATGGACATTGAAAACTAAGAAGGAGGAGGGTGAGAGGGGAGTGAAGGATAAAAATCTACCTATCAGGTCCAAAGTACACTATTCTGGTGATGGGTACACTGAGAGCCCTGCCTTCAGCATTATTGAATCCATCCATGTAATGAAAACCTCTTGTACCCTGTAGATCTATTGAATTTTTTTTTTAAAAAGTAATCTCATTTAATCTTTGCAACCATCCTAGGAGGTAGGTTCTATGATTGTATCTTTACAGATGAGGAAGCCGAGACTCAGAAAGATTGTGTGGTTGGCTCAAGATCACATAATTTATAAGCTGGGATTTAGTTTACATCTTGGACTGGTTCTTTTCATTCAGCCTTACAACCAGATTTTTCTTTTTCGGCTGATGCCCCTGTGAGTGCGCTGAGACAGCGAATGGCTGCTTGTACTGGATACCCAGCCACCTGCAGTCTGCCCACACACGCCCCTCCCTTTCTCCCTCTTTTCCCTGGAGCCACTTCACGTCCACTAGTCAAAGTTGCTCCAGGTGAAAGAGGAAGCCTAGAAATCAGAGTCTACATGAACTGCCTTTCCACAGCAGCCAGGATCTCAGTACCTACCGGGCCCAGGCACACAGGGACAACCTCACCCCCCAGTCTGCACACACATCCGTAGGTTTGGATTTGTCTGCCTACCCTTGAGGAGCTACTCCTGTGTTTGTGTCCTGGTTGTCAAGCTATTGACTTAATAGAATGTCAGTGGCCATAAAAGATTTATGATTACCTGGACCACAGAATCTGGACTCACCATTATTTATAGTTAAAGAACAATTCAGAGGGAGGTAGGAAAGGGAGAGAACCTTCTGTGTGCCAAGTTCATATGTATAGATTGCACAAGCACAAACTGGATGCATATCAAAATGAAACCCTATTTTATAACTTCGCATGCTTTCCTTGTCTCTGGGCCTGCATGTAGTTCAGGCATTAAGTGCAGGCAATGAATTCTAGTCCAGTCAGAACTTTAATTCAGGTACAAGACCCATGTCTTTGATTTCCCAGCTATTTCCCGTGAGAGCACTTGAACTTCTCATCCATGGGCTCTGATTTTGTTCTCTATGCATTTGGGCCCATTACGGCTCATTACATTCCTGGGCAGGCCTCTTAGCAGAGCCTGGCCTTCCTCCAAGCATCTTGTGGGGGCAGACATAGTAATACTTGGGGGCTGCACATCTGCTTTGAAGCAAGGCAGAAATACGACACAGAGGGCTTAGCAAGCTGCCAAAGATCACACAGCCGGGGAGGGCTAAACCCAGGATTTGATTCTAAGCAGTCTGGTGTCAGAGTCAATGCTCCTGCCTGTGGTCTGTTTGCGCCTCTCCTAACAAGCATTCAACTGACATCAGTTCCCCTTTCTCTCCTTTCATGTAATGAACTCTGTCTGTACTGGCAGTGAGGCCTTGATTCATGCTTGGAGTCATGAAACAGCTGACTCAGGACATTCCTGTGAATCTCAAAAACACTTACCCAGGAATTCCCAAACTTGGCTGCCCATGGTCATCACGTGGCGAGCTTTAGAAAGTAGTAGTATCTGGGTCTCATCCTGAAGATTGTCTAGGAATTGATCTGGGCTGTGTCCTGGGCCTTGGAGGGGGCAGTGTTGAAGCTCTCGGGTGATTCGAATGTGCAGGAGGGCTGAGAACCACTGCACTGACAGGTCTGTTCACCGGACAAGGGCTTGATTTTATTTTCAGGTGTTGGCGACACAAGGAAACTCAAAAATGCATCGGTTTCGACACACCCAAGTGGAGATTCAGGCACGTCCCGTAATGCAGCAGCTCTGTGCTGTGATCACACACACTCACCGTTCCTTTGGCTGCTGCGTTCCTATTGTTGCATGTCCTTCACTGACGGGCCCTTGAAGGGCACGCGCCGAGGTGTAATAGCGCGGTGCCGT
This sequence comes from Indri indri, assembly GCA_004363605.1. Taxonomy (NCBI): domain Eukaryota; kingdom Metazoa; phylum Chordata; class Mammalia; order Primates; family Indriidae; genus Indri; species Indri indri. Next base: position 20,218 of record RJWJ010009092.1, on the reverse strand, counting down.
CTCTCAGACTATTTATACTAATCCCTACAGCTGCTGAAGATGTCACTGCGTAAGCGCTATTGTAATACAAAGGGCTCTTCTAAAAATAGAGTGTTTTTATCTTCCAGAGTCTGTGCTGCCCAGGACTGTGGAATACACACAGCCCCTGTGCAACCACAGAACGATAAAACCCCCTACTTATCTCTGTTTTACACCTGCCAGTGCCTCTGGGGAAGCCCGTCCCACCTATGGGGTCAGGAAAGTATTTAGCAGTTTGAGTTTTCACATTCCCAGGTAAAACCACAGTCAAGAAGCTTGAACTAGGGCTTGTGAAAAAACTCAGCTTGCCCAGGGAACCGACCAGTCCTATCTCCAGGAAGTCCAGCTCCCTTTTCAGAAAAGAGTGTGGTGTGCAGATCAGCCCCGCGAGCAGTGCTGCTGGGTGGACCGACGAAGCGGGGAGGCACTCGGCCTCGCGTCTGACAGGTGTGCCCGTGCCACTGAACACCTGCCGTGGCCGCTGCGGGGCTGGGGACCACGGACTGCAAGGCAGATGGAGCCCCTGCCCTCAGGGAGCTCACAGTCTAATCAGGAGGATAGACGTCAAATGATTAAAGTCAAATAAGTAACCACAAGGTGGTAAAAGCTGGAGACAGGGCAACAAGGTGCTATAAGAGAAAACAGTAGGAGGACTCTCCCTGAGATTGGGAGGCAGGGGAGGCAGCGGCAGGCACAAGGACACCGGGAGAGGTGGGCGTGTGAGGCTGAGGTTGCATAACTCAGGGCCTTGGAGGCCAGGAGGGGGGTTGGGGATTTTATCCCGAACAGCCTGGGATGTTTTAGGGAAAGGAGGGTTATGTGAGGATGTTTGCCTGCCTTCCTGAAGGAGGAAGGATTAAGAAGCCCCGGTGGGTGTGAGCGCACTGGAGAGAAGGGGAGAGGCCACGGCTCACAGCATTCTGGCTGTCTGACTGCCTCCCCTCGCGTTGCCTGTGTGCTCGGGTGAGGGGCAGCAGCGTGCCCACTGCCATCAGCACCTGCGTTTCTGCGTCTGGAGGAATGAGGTGGCTGGGATGGAGGTGGCATTGCCGTTGTAGCTCCTATCCGTGCTGGCCTCCGCGATGCAGCAGAGTCGCAGACCTTTTTGTTTCGGGGCTGACTGTGCAAGGTTCTTGCCCCTGCCAAGGTGCTGCGTGCCTCTGGCCTTGAGTGATGGATTAGCCCTGTGTATTTTTGCCCTCAGTGTCTCTCCTCTCATTCTGTTTATCCAGCCTCTCTGCTGATGTCTCAGTTTGGGCCTTGACCCCCTTTTTCCTGGCTTGCTACCGTAGATTTCTAACAGGCCTCCCAGCTGTGTTAGAACCTCCAGTATCTTCTGCTAATCAGGCCTACCTTGAAATCTGGCTGATCTTCCCAAATCCTGGTTTTCAGGACACCACTCTCCCGATTTTCTTGGCTCACCATTGCAGAATGAATTAAACTGATGGGCTTTCATTTGCATTCAAGTCTCTAAGCACCTCTGACCTCCTACTGCTCCCTGGATTATTGACCAAACAGGACCACTCCCTTTCTAGGACCATGGCCTTTGATCTCCTCTCCCTGTCCTTGGAGTTGACGCTGCCTACCTGAACGGAGTGATGTCTCCCTTCTGTGAAGGACGAGAGCATATTACTCAGGCTATTTATGCCTTAGCTGCAATAGTTACCTTTGCCATCCATCTATCCTGCGTGTTCTGTGGGTGCAGATGTTCTAGCTAATTTCTCACTGTTGCTGCCCACGTTAGTCCAAGGGTCAGGAAACACTGAGCGCATTTGGACACACACACCTGGAGTCTCTCCTCTCCTTGCCCCATCCTCAGGACACACTGTCAGTTTGGCGATGGGTCCGAACTGGAAAACACCTTCATCCTTTAAGTCCAGTGCCTACTTTCTCTCTCATACTGCTCAGTCTTTTTCAGCACTGACTGTGCCAGCCATAGTTTCCTTTTAATGGAAGAGAGGACTAAAGAGACTTTTTTCTCAGCCAGGGTAACAGTATTTGCAACACCCCACCCACACTGCCAGCAGCTTAGTTTCCAAAGTCCCACGTAAGTGATGGGAAGGTAGAAAAGGACCAGTTCCATTTTCACCTGTTATACTTGCAAATGGCTACAAATTGATAGTGCCAGCCGGCTCTCTGTTGACTCAGTCCCCCTGAAGGGACCCAAGGCTGTGTTTGTGCACCACCTTCTCCAGAGCCCTGAGGGGTTCACAGGTTCCTGAGTCTCTAGACCAGTGCTAAGTGGGCATGTCACATGGCATCAGCAGGCCAGTCATCGACGCAGAAAGTACCTTTCGCAAAGTGTCAGAAAGCATAGCTCTGGCCTCTGGATGATGGGGCTCTGGCACTGTAGCTTCTCATTGCAATTTCTCAAGTACCTTACCAGGGACCAGGGGTGGCACAGTTCCTAAATGTCAAAGAAAAGGGGATCAACACCACCCTTTCCTTGGCCTGGGAAATGACAACAGCTTGACAGCCTTGGGGCCGCATTCTGCAAACACTGCTCACAGCCCTTGCCCTCCTGCCTTCTCCACACAGAGCCCTTTTCAGCTTTCACACCCAATTCAAAAGCAAATGGTGTAAAGACGGACAACCCCAGGCGTCAGTGAGGATGTGGAGCAACAGGGATTCTCAAACATTGTTGGTGGAAGTGTAAAATGGTACAACTACCACTTTGTAAAGTGCTGGCAGTTTCTTATGAAACTAAATACACACCTAGCTGTGATCACTCTTAGGCCTTTACTCAAGAGAAATGAAAGCACATCCATAGAAAGACTTCTCAAATGTCCTGCTCAGTAGCAGCCCGCATGTCCATCGGTAGAAGAGTGTATAAACCAACCGTGGTGTAGCCATACCATGAAACGCTACGTAGCAATAAAAAGGAACACACTGCTGACACTCGCAACAATGTGGAGGAACCTGGAAAATAATATGCTGAGTGAAAGAAGCCTTACACAAAAGAGGACGCACTATGCAGTTTCATTTACATGAAATTCTAGAACAGGCAAACTAATTTATAATAGAAATTACAAAGAAATCAGATCAGCGGTTTCTCTGCAGGAGGTGAGGGCAGGGATGGACCAAGGGGGTCATGAGGGAGCTTTCTGGAGCGATGGTAATGTTCTCTCTTTCCATGGGTTGGGTTACTCAGGTATATGCATCTGTCAACACTCAGCATGTACACTGAAGACTTGTCCATTTTATCGTATGTAAATTTTCATCAAAAGAAAAACACTACACAAATATTAAATTTCACTACATGATTTTCATGCTTAGTATTTGGGGGAAGTGTACTGTATAGTCTTCAGTTTACTTTGAAACTCAAAATATAAGATGAATCAATGGATGGATGGAGGGATAGATAGGTAGACGAATATGAGATCTAGCAAGTACAGTAGAGCGTAGAGTGTCATTGCTAGAATTTAGATATCACTGTGAAAGTGTGTCAACTTTGTTGGGTGGCGTACAGCCTGAAAGTAAAGCTCAATATTATGTGCTGCCTTGATGTCTGGTGACATAGGAGGACCTTGAATGGCCTTACTTACCGCAAGTTTCCCTCCCAACTCTGCTCCTGTAAATAGGGCCCCCAAGCCAAACAGCCCTCCCTACCCAGGGATCCACACACAGGTTTCTGCTTATCCCTGCGTAGTGTGTTCAGTTCCCTGCCAGACTACGGATTATTTGACCAAGTCAATCACATCCTCCCATAGGAACCTGGGCATCTCACCCTCTTGGCACTACAGAGCCTGCCTGCCACACCCCTTGTAGTTCACTTAGCTCCCAGTGCCATCCCCAAGTGGCCCTATGTGGCATATGGTGCCCTTCTCTGCCGTTTGTGAACATGTGACTGTTAAATCTCATCTGTCCAGTGTAGGGTATCCTGTGTTTGGCCATCCCTATAAACCAAGGGCAAGGATCCTTCCCTTGGGTGAATAGGAGGTAGTTAAAACATGTTGCACGTTTGACATTTTCATAATAAAATGTTGGAAAAAAACTTATGTGCCTAGCAGTGAGTGGTGCTACAGAGGAGAAAGCACTGCTTCTAACTCTATCAAGGTTATGGTTTACTCAGGGAAGTGCTAAGAGGTATGGAATCATGTACTGGCCACTTCACTGTGGCACATTCTCTACCTGCTCTCTATCGTTTCATCCTGACTTGCTCGGGGCCTCAGTGGGACAGAACAAGAACCCGCACGTCAGAACGCCGTGGCCTGATGCAGTGCAGGCTGCACAGAGAGCCCTCCCCACCCCCACTAACTCGTTCGGCGACCTGTGAGCAAATCACTGCTCTCTGGGGCTCAAGTCTTCACCCGTAAGAATGAGGAGTTGCTGCAATTCACCCTTCCAGCTCTAACAGTCTAAAGATGCTTAATTTCTAAATTAGCATAAATTATTGCACTTATAATTATCTTATGACAGGAAAAAGGAAAATGGCATCTTATTTCTGGGCCCCTGATTCCTGAGTTGTCACTTGTGTGGGAAACAGTTTGTTCCATTGCAAGCATGACCCCTGGTTTCCCCCTAAACACCAGCCCCCAAAGAGCAGGAATTCGATTGCCTGCCTAAGTTAATCATCTGATTTTGAGAATTTGCACATTAGCCAGAATTATTTTTGTTACACCAGTACTTCCCATTGTGAATCAAATCATCAAATAATCCGACCCAGCTTCCTTCTGGACAACCATGCGGAGGAGAGCGGTGACTTCCTCTCACTCCCAGAAAGGCTGCGCGAGGATTCCACACAGAGGCGGCCCGAGTCCGGGCCACGGAGCTGAGCGAGTGACTAAGCAATCTGGATGTGCGGATAAAAATGTCGCACGCGGCCGGGACACATACACTGCGCACCCGCAGAGATAACAGTTTTTCCTTTTATTCTTCTGAGAATTCAGCTCTCTGAAGATTGGCGAGAGATGGTGGCTGATCTGGGGCACATTCATGGAGGACGAAACAAGACAGATGATGCTTTGGAGACGTCTTTCCGGGAGCACATTAAAATCTGGCTTAAAAGCTTGTGGGAGAAAGGACAGAACGTAACAATTATCTGTGGATAATCACGTTTCCTGCCTGTGAAAACGCACTTAGCTCCCATTACCAGTGGGAATTTTTTCCCAAGCAGGGGGAACGGGTTTTCTGACAGCCGGGATTTCTCAACGTCGGTGCTATTGACATTTTGGACCCAATAATTCTTTGCTGTCCTATGTATCGTAGGGTGTTTGGCCACATCCCTGTCCTGTGATAGCCAAAAAATGTCCCCAGACATTGTCATTCCCCCTGTTGTGGGTGCTCTAAGCCACCCGCACTCTCTTACCCAGACCCCCCGGAGACCCAGCTAGGCACACACGAAAAGACTGGGTAAGGGACGGGAGGAGCCGTCGGTCCCCCTCCCTGACTTCGGATGGCAGTGAAGAAAGTTTAATTTCCAAATAATGCCTTCAGCTGGCACACAATTTATTTTTAAATTGTGAGAAAATACATTTAACCTAAAATTTACCGTCTTAACCACTTTTGAGTGTACCGTTCAGTATTGTTAAGTATGTTCACATTGTTCTATCACCAATCTCCAGAACTTGTTCAAAACGATCCCCATTTTCCCCTCCCCCACCCTTGCTCCTGGCAGCCAGCATTCTATTTCCTGTCTCTGTGAATTTGGCCATTCTAGGTGCCGCACTCATATAAGTGCATTTATACAGAATTTGTCTTTTTGTGGCTGGCTTATTTTGCTTAGCATGATGTCCCCAAAGTTCATTCATGTTGTTGCGTGTGTCAGAATTTTCTTCCTTTTTAAGGCTGAATAATATTCCATTCTATGAATGTAGCACATTTTGTTTATCCATTCATCTGTTGATGGATGCTTGGGTTGCTTCCACCTTTCAGCTATTGTGATTAATGCTGCTATGAACACGGGAGTGTTCAAATATCTCTTCGAGACCTTGCCTGCAATTTTTTTTGATATATACCCGGATGAGGAATTTCTGGATCATATGGTAATTCTATTTTTAATTTTTTGAGGAACTGCTATACAGTTTTTCATAGCAGCTGCACCATTTTACATCCCCACCAGCAACACACAAGGGTTAGCATTTCTCCACATCCTCACCAACACTTATTATTCTCTGGGTTTTGTTTTGTTTTTTGTAGTAGCCATCTTGGTGGGTGTAAGGTGATATGTTGTGGGTTTTTTTTACAACTTTATTGAAGTATAATTGATAGACAGATAACTGCATATTTAATGCATAAAATTTGATGAGTTTTGACATATGCATGTACCAGTGATAATACAATCAAGGTAGTAAACATATTCACCACCTCCAAAAGCTTCCTATGTCCCTTTACATTTTTTGTTTGTTTGTTTTTGGTGGTAATAACACTTAACATAAGACATACTCTGTTAATAAATTCTTAAGTGCACAATACCATCTTGTTAACTATAGGCACCATATTGTGCAACAGATCTCTAGAATGTATTAATCTTGTATAATTGTAACTTTAACCAAACTGTGGTTTGGATGTGGTTTGTTTGTCCCCACCAAAACTCATGTTGAAATGTGGTCCCCAGTGTGGCAGTGTCGGGGCCTAGTGGGAGGTGTTGGGTCATGGGGCAGATCCCTCATGAGTGGCTTGGTGCCATTCTCACATGGTGAGTGAGTTCTCACTCTTGAGAGACTGGGTTAATTCTTAGGGGAAATCTTCCTGAGAGGGGGGATTGTTATAAAGCCAGGACACCCCATGAATTTTGTCTCTTTGCATATATCCACTTCCCCTTTGATCTTCTTTGCCATATTTTGACGTAGCACGTAATCCTCACCTGAAACCAAGCACATGCTGAAGCCACGCTTTTCATACTTCTCAGCTACAGAACCGCGAGCTAAATAAACGTCTTTTCTTTATAAATTACCCAGCCTTGGGTATTCTGTTATAGCAACATGAGACAGACTCAGACACCCATTGAGCAACTCTCAACTTCTCCCTGACCCCATTTGTATTACTATTTCCCTGATGATAAGTGATGTTGAGCATCTTTATGTATGCTGGTTGACATGTATCTTCTTTGGAGAAATGTCTATTTAAGTCCTTTGCTCACTTTTTAATCAGGCTATTTGTTTTTGTTGTTGAGTTCCATATATATTCTGGATATTAACCACTTACCAGATATATGATTTGTAAATATTTGCTCCCATTCTGTAGGTTGCCTTTTCACTCTGCTAATTGTGTTCTTTGGTGCACAGAAGTTTTTAATTTTGATGTAGTCCAACTTCTCTATTTTACTTTTGCTGTCTGTAATTTTGGTGTCATATCCCATAAATCATTGTCAATCCAGTCTCCAGAAGATTTTTCCCATTTTTTTTCTAAGAGTTTTATAGTTTGGGATCTTACATTTAGGTCTTTGATTTCTTTTGTGGCACACTTTTATCACCAATACTATTATGTGACATAGTTCCCCAAGTTCTGAGGCAGCCAGGTCTCAGCTGGTCACCCATGGATGGAGTCATGGTTCCAGCGATAAGCTAAACTGCCAGGCTCTTTCTTTCCTTGCTACAACCCGTAAAGTCCATTCACCATTCCTGGGAGTTACAAGGGGGGCCTCACATGTGCTCACGGGAAAGTTTAGTCACATTCACTGCCACTTACCATCATTCCTTTCAACTGGGCACCACCAAGTCCGGTGAATACCACTGCCTGTCTAGACCTGTCTGCCATCTCCTACCAGGCACGCCTCTACTTTTCCATTAAACATTGCAGTTTCCCAGGGTCTGCTGCTGCTGCCTCCCCCAACTTGCATTAGGACTGCCACCATCACACTGGAGCTCTCCTGGTGCCAGAGCACATCTCCACCTTATTATCATGGTACATTGTCTTGAAGGGGTTACGTGTTTTGGGTTTTGTTTTTTTGTTTTATTTTAGCAACACGGCACTTTCAGTATTTGCTGACAGCATCCTCCCCTCTCCCTAAAATCCAGACATGAGTTCATAGGGTTGTGATTGAGCTCGAGACACAGGCAGCGGCAGGGCAGTCACTGTGTCATGCTCAGACCCAACACTCTACTAACAAAGCTTTGCAACTGGGTGAAGCTAAGGGAGCCTGACTCCTCTTTCCCTTGAGATGAGTGCTTTCCCATGGATCCTCAGTGCCTCATGCAAATAGACTTTTGTTCCCCTGCCCTTTCCACACCCCAGCTTAGTGTTCTGCTGAGCCCCCACCTGAATTACCTTAGAAGGATCGTGAGCTCAGCAAGTGCCTCACAGCCGTGCTGAGGAGCTGCTGTGAGTTAGTCACAGCACTCTCTGGATGGGGCTCCCATGTAGGATGTTCCCAAGCAGATACATAAATCTCATCTATGTGGCACCCATGAAGAATCTCCACTCTTTATTTGGAAGGATATTTGTTATATACCATCCAATATTTATGAGTTAATTTGAATCCCGTAATAAAACAAAATACAATCTCTAACCAGAAAACACTAGTAATCCTTCCATTGTGCATCACTGTTGACACTGTTAATTTCATTTTAATCACACAGTCTTACTGCTGAAATATTGGCGTGTATGTGGCAATAATTCAAAGTGCTCCAACTGGAGGGGGATGAGGAAAACAGCACAAAATAAGCTGGCTGTGTAGCCAGGAAACAGCACTAGGAACTGCAGCATTGGCTGGCAGCACCTATTAGGCAGGCAGACGGGTCATGTGGCACCAACAGCCCCTAGAACTTTCCCCTGGTTGAGGAGGGATAGAGAATTTCCTTTGTGCCCAAAGCTCTCGTTGGACTCATGAGTGGACTGTCTAGTGTTACATGTAAAATTAACAGTTGGATTAACAGTTAGAGGGATGTCGTGAGGGTTTAACAAGATGGTGCAAGGAAGCATGTAGCACGGTCCCTGGTATTTAGCTCAGTGAATGGATTTTTAAAAAATAAACCTTTTATTCTTTTAAAATGTACACTTAAAGCACAATGTGATACAGGAGAGAGAAAATGGGTTTTGGAGTCCTACAACTGTGACCCAGTGACAACACTTAATAGTTCAGTGGCTCTCCTGAAGTTTCCCTCGGAATCTTATCTTCGTCATCTGTAAAATGCAGACAGCATCACCTTCCAAGAATTGCTGTGAAGATGAGATGAGACATCAGTGCCTAGCAGAGTGCCTGGTACATCACCACTGTCATGTACCAGTAATAACGGTTAACGTTTATTGATCACCAACTATGTGTCAGACACTCTGCTTAGCATTTTAAGCAGGTGCTTTTATTGTATCTGACAGATGAGAAAGCTGAAACTCCAACAGGTCAAGTGACCTGTCTAAGGTCACGTGACTAATACTCACTTTTGACCTGAGGTCATATCTGTGTGATTTGCAAGCTCATGAATTTAATCACTTTAACATACTGGGATGCCCCCTCATTGTAGGACTCTCTCCATGATGCTCAGTGGCTTGGGATTAGGTTCTCCAGACAGGGAGGCTGGCTGAGGACAGGGAGATGGGAGGGTAAAAGGCTAATGGTGCCAGGGAATGCTCTGCTGAGATGCCTGTGGTGAGATGACAACAGACAAGAGGTGTGTGCACGTGTGTGGAGGCAGGGGAAGGGCGGGGGTATTAGGAAACCCACATGAAGCCAAAAAAGCTTGAGGGACTGAGAAATTGGAGCAAGCCAGATGACTAGATGCCAAGATAGAGTTCCCAAAAATCCATTCAGGAGGTCTTTTCTGCAGGCAGGTCTCCATCCAAAGGCTTCTAAGAGAAAACTGGAAGCATGACTCTGTGTTGTGCTGACTGGATTCTAACAGCATGATACTGCCGGGGCTGAAACCATGCCAGGAGGAAGAAAGCCAGGGTAATTTCAGCATCCCTCACTGTATAGAGATCCTCTCTAAAAACTCTCCTGGCTGAAGAAAAATGCATGGTTGAGAACCTTAAGACCACAGGAGGTCCGAGGTCACAGAATACCCCATGAATGCCCTTATAAAACTCTCATATTCATCAATACAAAATACATCTAATCCATTCCAATTAAACAAATAGCAAGTTCATTTAATACATTTTAAATTAACAATAACTGGCACTATACAATTGATGTATGTGTTATGGAAGAAATAATATTACCCTTCCCTGTACTATCAGAAGGATGATTGGAAATTCCTTTTGCTTCGTTGTAAATATCATGTCATATTTTCCTATTTGACTTTCAATCCAAATCTTTCATTCCTCTTTGACTAGATGACTCCAGCCTCTTGACTCCCATCGTCCTGGTCTTGTGGTCCTAGCGACCGAGCCCTAAGCACATATGCTCATATCCTCTTACAGATTTGTACCCCTCAGCTCTCTCTTCCCAACAGAGTGAGGGGGTAGCTCTGAACCTCAGTTTAGTTTTTTTCTCCCTCCTAATTCTTCACCATAAAAACCTCTATTGCACTTCTCTCTTTTCTATTTCCAAACCCTAATTTCTTACTTTTATGACTACAGCTGATAGGAGTGAGTCATACACTCTAACTGAAGTTCTTGTGGATGTGAAGAAGTTGACACAAATGAAGCTCTGCGCTCTAGTATTTTAAGCATAGAATGTGTGTGTCGTTCGGGAAGGATTACAGCCTAGTGCATTAGAGTTAATTGGAAGCATTTCCATATTTTTCCCTGGCAAAAGAATTGTCTCCAAAGTCAACTTCATGGATATCTGGTGAACTCTCCCTCAGATAATGCTGTGAAGGTCATTTCTGTTCAGTCGTTTTACTGTGGAGCCTCACAAAGACTAAAAACAACCTGTTCACTAGATCGAATGTTGATTGATGTGGCACTGTTAATACACCCAAAAGATAAAAACAGCATTCAAAATGTCATTTGATGTCAATTGAAACAATGAAAGTGGATGTTTGCCTGCAAATTAATGAAAAATATTTCAATGATAACCAGTGTTGGAGAGGTATATTAAAATGGGCACCGATAAACAACCAGTGAGATTGTAAATTGACACCACCTTCCGGGAAAGAGACTTGGCAATATGTCCTAAGCGCTTTTAATCTTGATTTCACATGCACCAAGCAACTCCTAATTTAAATTCAGATTCTTACATTTATCTCTTTAGAGGAGAGACAGCACTGATCATGGCTCTAGGAGAGTGACATTTTTCACTGTAAATTTAAGAGTGGGTCTTATGAGTCTATTTTACTGTAAATTTAAAAATTAGCCTTATGAGTCTGTAAGTCTGTGTGAGTCTATCCCTTGGTGGCAGCTCTCCTCAGGGGATTCTGGCAAAATCAGGCTCTGGAACTGGTCGGACTAAAAGCCAGCCCATGGACTATGGTTAATTGAACGAGCAAGTGTTCCCTTGGGGCTCTTAGCAGTGACGCAGCCGATGACGCCTGGCAGCACCTTGTCCAACTGCTCCCCGTCCGTTCAAGCTGCGACAGAAAACGCAGGTCAGGTTTATTCTTTGACAAGGAGCTAAGAGAATGATGCGCTTCAGTGCTGGAATGGTCCATGCGTGAGCAGTAGGTTTTGTGTGTATTTTGAAGTGATTGGTGGCTTTGAGGCCTAGGATGAGTACCCTTAGGTGACATTAGAAGTGACCCCAGAGTTCTAAGGCCACCAAACTGTCAGAACAAAGGTGATTTTAGAAAAACAAACCTAACTGAATTTGTGATGGTGCTAAGATTAGGGAAGTTATACCCTAATAACTAGGATATAACTGCAAGGTTATAATTTTTATGAGGGAGAGCGTATTCATTTCTTACCTGGGTAATTAAAAAATCTTAAATTTTTAAGGAAATGTCAACATGTGAAAAGTTAGTATAATATGGTTTGATTGACATTTTATTCTTTGTACTGTTCTGCAGTTTTCAAATCTCAAACAGATAATAGATAAATATATAGAATGTTATTATGTATTTGTCATATATTTATTAATATATAATTATGGATTAACACATTCTGCTTCTATTATTCTGCGATAATAATTATTATAACATTTATTGAGTGCTGCCCATGTGTCAAGGGGCTCTACTAAACACACCATTTTATTTAAATTTAACAACAATCCTGTGAGGTAGAGACTGCTTTTTACCTCTATTTTCAGATAAGAAAACTGAGGCATGGAGATATTATATACTTGCCCAAAGTCACTTATTTAAAAAAATGGCTAAGCTGAGATTCCGGTACCTATTTGGACTCAAAGACTCGCAGTCATGACCAGTATGCTGTAGAACTGCCATTTCTTATCAAACAGAAATTGTATGTTCTGGAGTCTATGTTAGGTAAATAGAAATTCAGACAAAGATTTGTGCACATGTACGTGCATTGCAAAATTATTTATAATAGCTCAAGTTTAGGGAGGTAGTTAAATAATGATACATTGTTATGGTGGAAACTTATGCAGCTTTGAAAAGTGTTTTCAAATTTAAAATATTTAATATCATGCAGAACAAATATTTACCAAAAGTATCAATCACAAAGAAGCAGAATATTAAAGTGCATGTAGAGTAGAAGCTAACTTTGTGACCATATAGGACATAAATGAGAATCTAGAAAGAAAACAGCCTTATTTGAATCTTGCAGCTTTGCTTGGTCTAGAGGGAAGAAAGGATACTTACCCACTCTGTGTGCAAAGGTTTTTGAAATAATTTCTTGTTCATTTCTGAGGTAGGAGTTAGGTTGCAACAAAAAAAGACAGCAATAGATGTTAGTGAAAAAAGGAAAACTTCAAGGAGACTTGGGGTAGCACCTCTTGGCTGTCAGAGACTACAACCCTCGGATTGAACGCTGCTGAGACAGGGGTTTCTATCCCTGGCGATGTTTAAGGGGAAAACTGGCACACCACCTTTCCTGGCTAGCTTAGCCGACAGGGGCCTGGAATTCGTCGTCCCTGTGGAGTCTGCTGTTAAAGGTGCAAGCATTATTACAGGGAAAGCGATTTGCTCTAACGCCTCCTTCAGGTCACCTCAGTGGCCAGTCTACTCTTCCTTCGGCTCCCTATTTCTGTCTCAGATTATCTGGGAACACAATAACTTTGCAGAACCTGACTGATGCATTTTGCAGGAACAATTTAAGGGAAATTTGTCGTTAGATACTTGGTGAATTGCTTAAATCTCTCACTGCATGCAATCTTACCTCTAATGTATTTACAGAAACAATGATGAAACCTGCTTTCTTTCTCTAGAATGTGTTAACCCTAAATAACAGAGAGGGGCTCTCTAAAAGAAAAGATATTTATTTGGGACTGCAGCATTGCAATGAGAATATGTATGCCATAGTAAATGATGTGCATATTCAAGGAGGTAAAGGAAGACAAAGATTTTTAAAGAAAAAAATGAGCATTACATAATTGTTTTGAAATAATTGTCCTTGGTTCCAAAGATCAGTAACAAGGGTGATGCCAGTCCAAGGTTAGACAGGCAGTTGCTGGGCAGATGTCCTTGCAGAAGCATTTTTTGTGTAAGATTGTGATGGCCTTTGTGGAAGGTTGTGGTTTTTGAAGTCTTTTTTGTTATCGAGCATACGAGCATGAGAACCTTCTCTTCTGGGCCTTCCCCAGCCCTATTTTTCAGGGTTTTCCTAACATTAGTGACTCCACTTTGTTTCTGCCAACTTTCACATTTTCCCTTTTTGATCAAGATCTTTCTCTGAAAGGACCACTATCAATGACCCTGTAGTTAGGCCTTAATGTCCCTTGGTGCTGCCATGGGCCTGTCCAGGTTGCTGCTCTCCTCCCACGTCGGGTGAGTGATTGGCAACTGGGAGTCGGCATTAAAACCCCAGCCACATTTGAGCACCATGGGAGATTTGAAAGGAGTGGCCCTCAGGCTAAGTCTACCTGGAGTCAATTATTAAGTTCGATTTTGCATATTCCATAGTCTTTTGCTGTCATCTTAATGTGCTGGGCCAGCATTATTTTAGGAGTTGTACTGCTGCAAAAATTTAACACGTGACAGTTACAAAGTTTAAAAAGGGAAAATACAAAGAAAACTTAAGAGTGATATGACAATTCCAGTTCACATAATGGTTTTGAGCCATGAACTTAGGCTAAAAGATAACCAATTAAATCAAATGACCATATTGAATTAGGTGAGACCTCTTGTAACCATGTGGCCTGTTTTACCTTGTGTAACATGAGTCTCAACTTTCCCAGAGGAATTTATCCAGGTACAGCATGTAGCACCAGCAGTAACACTGACATTTTCTTATTTAACCAATGGATACTGCAGTATATTTTAGGTTGGATTCTGTGAAGTTACCAGCAGAAGCTATTGATCATGAAATTTCAGTTACACCATTATCCTGTCAAGTGAAAAAGTAGCTTTAAGGGGGGTAAAATTCTCAGTATGATGTGCAGTCTTGTTCCAACCTCTTGGGAAAAGCTGTGTACAGCATGAAAACATCAACTTGTTCTCCTGGTTTGTAGTATGAATATCTCTGGTCATGATATCTGGAAGTTTGGTGAATTTTTTGTGTCATCCATACAGCAGGTACAAGGCTTGTTCCTTAAACTTTGTCTAGTTTCCTCTTACAGGACTTTAGGAACAGAGCAGCTTTTGTTTTTGTTGGAGAGTTGTAGCGAAATACTGGAGGAAATTAGGAGAATTCGGGATCTAGCCCAGGCCACAGGTAGATAACAAAAACTTGAAAACAACGCACAGGGCTGCAATCTAATAACAGGTGTGTTATAGGTTTTCTTTAGACACGTAACTTTTTCTCTCTATATTGGTCATATAGGAATTTCAGATTTAAAAACCTCTTGAGACTAGAAAGCCAAACCTACTTACACTCTGAAGTTTCGTGGTCCTGCCAGGAAGTGACAGTTTTTACTCACTCGCTGTAAGGTTGGAAACTGTTAAAGCCAGGAATTGTAGCACATCGTTACATGTAACGTTTCAGTCAAAGCCTTGGTAATATAACCAGTACTCCCAATTGTATCCTGCTTATGAAGAGAGCAGATTTTTATTGAACTTATGTAAATAAATATAAGAATACTCATTAATAGTTTCTGAATTTTGGAAGAATCAAGTAGGGAGAAAAAGCAAATGCTTCCACCTTTGATCATTAAACTATACTTTACCAAATGGTTGTAAACTATAGATAGCTTCTAAGAGAAAATTTCCTTAAATATGAAAAACAAAACATTTAAGTAAAGAATCAACATTTTAAATATAAGCCCTAAAAACATTTTAAATATAAGCCCTAAAAAATAATCAGTTATTTAATTTAATGTAATTAATTTTTTTGTTTGTTTTGCTTGATCTTGATTAACAGTTTTATGAAACCATCAGTTTTGTTAGTAGAGTTCTGGAACTTTTTATTTAGTCCATTGATCTTAAAGTTATCAGAAATCTGTATTCAGGAGTAGTTGTCAGAGTCCCATAAAAAGCAATGTTAGACTATAGCTGATTTTAATGATTTTAGAGAAGAATTCATAACACTAACTGTGGATGACAAAAACTTAGAATAGCCATGGTTAAAATCTGATGAAAATGCCTAATTGACAAGAAAATTTAGTTATTTCTGTTACATGCAGCATTTTAAGATAACAACCAAAATCATGACTGACAGTGTCACATCAGGACCCTCACACTTTTATAAAATTCGTATAATCTTTAGAATACTCACATCGATTACATATCCAGACAAATGCAACTTTAGAAAAAAGTAGCATAACAATCAAAATTATGATCGATAATGTGTTAGATGTTTATGAATTTATGTAATTTTTAGAACATTTATTTCAACAATATTAATACAACCGTAGGTGTAACTTAAAGAAGATCTAGTATAACTTATTATTTGACAATGCCTCCCATACAGTTTACCAGGTAAGTCTAATCATTTAATTTCTCTACAAGATGAGAGAAAGATTCTTTGATGCTCTGCAGGGGCCCAACTAGAAAAATCCCAAAGTTAATTTTAGGCCAAAAAGACTTAATTTAGGACTTTAATCCTGGAGAAATGGGCCAAAGATGTTGAAAGGTACACAACACTTGACCAAAATAGAATCACAGGTCATTGTTAAATAATACTTATTCATTTGACCAGAGTAATAATTAAAAAACTTAGAAAACATTACAGAAAATTAAAAGGATATAAAAACCTTAACCCTTTTAAAGCTCAATTTTCCTAAGTAATCAAAAATTTAATGAAACATTGCAGGAATTTTCTTTTTTTTATATAAAATGTGAAGTCTTTGGGGGTTTCTTAGGCCTGTTAACCAAAAGGTAAAGAAAAATCTCCTGCAAAAGAAAAAGAAAAAGCTCCTGCAGTATGATTGCTTCTCTTTATGGGAAACTTGTTTAATAATTTGGAAGTCAAATCTGATGAAAAGGGTACTTGAATTTAATCAGAAACAGGAAGAGTGTGTTCAGGGTTATGAGTGTACACTATATTGTAGAGGAATGTAAGCAAGAAAATTAGTCCCTTGAGCAGGAGAATACATGGCTCATAGTAGCAACATGGGACGTTTCCTGGTTACATGGAACAATTCAGACATACCAAGAAAAGCCAAGAGTACAGAATCAAGTTATGTTGAAGGGAAGCATTGATTTTCTACGCCTTCAAGAAAACGTTTCAGCATCAGGCCGTAACAGCAGAGGTAGAACCAGAGGAAAAAAAGTAACAGGAGTTGACAAAAAGGTTCAAGGAGAGAGTTATCATGCCAGCCGAGCAAAAAGTATACCTTTTTTTTTTTTTTTTTTTTTTTTGAGACAGAGTCTCGCTCTGTTGCCCTGGCTAGAGTGAGTGCCGTGGCATTAGCCTAGCTCACAGCAACCTCAAACTCCTGGGCTCAAGCGATCCTCCTGCCTCAGCCTCCCAAGTAGCTGGGACCACAGGCATGTGCCACCATGCCCGGCTAATTTTTTCTATGTATTTTTAGTTGTCCAGATAATTTCTTTCTATTTTTTTATTTTTACTAGAGACAGGGTCTCGCTCTTGCTCAGGCTGGTGTCTAACTCCTGAGCTCAAACAGTCCTCCCGCCTTGGCCTCCCAGAGTGCTAGGATTACAGGCGTGAGCCACCACACGCAGCCAAAGTATACCTTTTGAAGGGAGGAAAGAACAGGAGGCAATAATGATGTATGACCTAATAATCGTGTGCAGAGAGGTACAGTAAAAGTCGAATTTCTGAGATATAAATCTGAGAAGTTTCAAAATGAAAAATTTTACCTTGGGAAATGAAATTACCACCACTCTGAATGAAAAAGACAGCATTTCCAATCTGAAACTAGGGAAATTAATTAGACCTCAGAAAGAAATAGAAATTATAGTTTAGAAGATGGCTGTTAAAGAAACAGATTTTAGAATTAAAAATTAAAACCTCTTGCAATTTTACTAAGAACAAACCAATACTTTCAGAAAACTTGTTGTTCTAACATAGAAGACCAATTTTTTAAAGTTTATATTATATTAGTGCATTTTTAATGCCAAAGCTCTATCATTAGACTTATAAATAATTCCCTTCTAATCGTAGCCACCTTAATCACACACAAAATTCCTTTCATAAATCCTCTTTTGTGAACTTTATCATGATTTACTCAGCCCATTAACAACATGCTAGGACTTTTCTACTGTGTCCTATACTTCCACTCATTAAATAACCAGTCATTTAACTTGAGGATAAAAATTTACCTACAAGATTCTTTCTCATACAAAATTATTCTCTTTTCTTATAACTTTTCTTATCAAAACTACGGCTTCATATTCACAACTTTCTTCACATCTCTCTCTCCTATTTGCAGTCGCGTTTTCTCAAACCAGTCAGTATTCAATTGTGAAAAAGAAATGAACAGGGCTCCTGCTCCAGTTTCCTTCATGGCCACCCCTGGCCACCAGAGCAAAATTTAAGGGGGTGTCCTGGGAGAGGATATGAGTACTTTATGGGGATGCACGGCTTTTGCAGTCCACTTCCTGGCGTTACAGATTCCAGGGTCACAGGATTGCTTTAGGAGTTAGGCACGTAGACTGTTGTCAGCCAGCCCAGAGCTGTCACTGGCAATAGAGCTCCCTTGTAAATTTAATGGTTTTCAGTCTGTTTGCTTCTAGGCAATCCATTAGGCACTCAAGTTCCCAGAGTTAGGTATCTTCTCTGCCACTGTGCCTTGTTCATCCACCTGGCCTGAAGTTTAACTTCCTCACCTTGAATCATTTCTAACCAATGTCATCATCATTTGGAAAATCAGCAACAGTAAACAGCCTTGACCCCAAGCCTCATCCTGGATACATCTTTCCAGTGGACATGATAATCCCCTCTGTCAGACAGGGAATACTTAAGAGAAAGTGCTGGGGACAGGTTTATGGCATCCGGCTTATCTTTTTCATCCCTTCTAAGTCTTCTGCCTCTTCTATGTCTAATTCTAGCTCGGGGTAGAGAATTCGGCCTTTCTGACCTTGCACATCTGCAAGCTGTTGGACTTGCGTTCAGCTTGGGTTTTAGGACACAATCAAAAAGGACCTCCTTTAGCAAAGCTGCACTGTCTTCCTGCTCCATCACCTTGGTCGGGAGGAGAGGCACTTGCTCAGGTTTGCAAAAGAAATTTGTTGTGGGTCTAAGTCGGGGACCCAAGTCTCCACTTTCCATCCAGTGACCTTTGATCTATACTGTGTGATCGATAACCTTCCTTCTGGTAGTTTACTCTTCCTTGAGATATAAGACTCATGAGAAGATATTCCCAGGAGTTACACAAGCTATCGTAGCTGATCGAGAAATGAGGTCTTTCTGTAAGGAGTGACACTCGGCTAGTGACTTTCATCCTACATATATATGTGTGTGTGTGTGTGTGTGTGTGTGTGTGTGTGTGTGTGTGTGTGTGTGTGTATATATATCCCTAGCAGATATGACTATATAAATATATCAATTTAGTGGATTATAACTTGGCTTCTTGCTCTTTTTTCCTCTTTCAGAGAAAATAATCTGTTTTAGCAATTTTATAATGATTCACTCTTAGCCAGCCACATCAGATCTATCAATGGCAGAAACTAATATATTATGAGTGTTAAAAAACTGAAAGTGGAAGACAGAGTTTGCTTTTCAGAGCATTCCAACCTAATTTATATCAGAAAAATAAAATTAATTTGGGCCACAGTGGAATGAAAAACCCCTCACCTGCACCACTGTGTGATAACTGCTCCACGGAAGCCTCATGTTGTCACTAGAAATGAGCGAGTGACCAATAACACTAGAAGGGCACTCTGGGGCTGCTCCTGCCCCTCTCAGGCTGGCCCCTCCCGGGTCCCTACGTGATCCCCAGTGACTGAGGAGGCCGGGCGCTCCACAGTGCTTCCCGACAATCTCCGGATACGTCACTGGGGAAGATGGAGGCGGTTACGAGAGCTGTGTTTCCTATTGCACTTGGGTTTGGAATCTGAACCAATCTGAAGCAAACTGTGAAGGATTGAGTGACTTCGAATGGTACTATGCACCTCCTCAACTCTGCTTGCTAGGTCTGCACAGGCAGGTAGGTACCCCATCACCAAAAAGAAAAAACAAAAGTGGATTAAACACAGAGTTCAGGTGTTTCCCCTAATTCACTTGCAGTGTAGATGTCTGCCTTGGAGGGCAGCCCGGGAGACCCTTCTCAACCCTGTTTTCCACTCGCCTGGCCCTGGGGTCTTTTCTACCTTGTCACCCCGTGAAGCCAAGTCTCAGCCCCCTTGTCCAGACCCGCCTCCCCACCAAGCGCTGTTTTGAGCCTCCTCCTGCTGTCTCCAGTGTGTCTTCTAGATACTGCTGTGTAGACGCCTCTCAGAGCTCTGTGATGCTTTCTGTAAACCTCTGTCTCTTTCCACTGCCTTATCACAGACACCCTCTTCACCAGGGAGGAGGAGGGGAAAAGGAGGTGTGAGGAGGGAAGGAAACCCTGTCTTGCCACATTAGCTGGCATCACCATCATCGTCATCACTGCCATTGCTACTGCTGGCACCTAGAACAGCCTGCTTCTTGACTGCTTTTCTGTTCCTGCGCCAGGCCCTGGGCGTTCCAACAATACACCCCTTCTCCTTTGAAGTCACTTGAGTGACCCCCCCCCGCCCCCACCTTCTTCACACAAGTGGGGCAGGGCCGCTTCCGCCACAGCAGGTGAGCAGGGAGCTCAGCCAGGTACAGCTGTTTCCACAGGAGCCAGAACAATGCAGAGCTTGACACCCATCATCCAGGGTGACTTATCTTTTAATGAGAAATACTCGAGGAGGAAGGCAGCTTCCACGGGTGTCTGCGGGAACGGAGCTGGCTGAATGGC
>RJWJ010009091.1:0-51122 GCA_004363605.1 Indri indri | reverse complement strand
GCTGGTGGGGGGAGGGCTGCTCTCAGACCCAGGTCCAGGCGCCCCGGGACCCTTGTGTCGCGTCCCCTCACGCGCCAGGGGCCGGAGCTCAGGAGGAGGAGAAGGGCTGGGAGCTGAGGTGGAGCCAGGGCAGAGTCAGCTCTGGTTCCAGTCCTGGCTCTGCTGAGCACCTGGCAACCTCCCAGCCCCCCGAGTCCCCAATCCCTCCCCTGCCTCGCCAAGCTGCCTTGGGGACTCAAGGACAATGTGAGAGGTGCCCATTTGGAGCTTGGCACACAGTGGACGCTTAAGTAAAGTCAGTTTCCATCTTTCTTTCCCTCAATAACAAAGCAAAGCGTTCCCTCTCCCAGACAAAATATTTACATTTTAATCGAGGCCCTTGTCTCTACAAGGGGCGTGAGCGATGGGATCGCAGGCAGCTGAGAAACGCTCTCTGAACTCCTTAAATCACGGAGCAGCCGCCCTGGGAGGCTGGCGCCGCCTGTTGCGTGCAGGATTCGCCGCCTCCTCCCCTCCAAGAGGGTCTATCGTCATCTCACGTGCGTCACTTCCCAAAACTCACCCGAATTCTCCAGCGCTGAGTTCATTTCATAATCTCAAGCTAGCGAGAATGAGTTCCCTGGACTCCTACCTTAAGGAATGGTGGTTCCCCCAGAGCCAGCCTTACAGGGCAGTTGGCATTCAAAGAAATGCAGCAGGAAGCTGCCCCTGGGCTCCATGACACCCCTACTAAATCGCACACACAACATTAAAATGATAAAAGCCAGTGCTGGCAGAGCTGTGGGAAACTCAGCACCTGTGCAGTGCGGCTATCTTCCCAGGATGTTCTGACCTATCTGCTGCCTGCAGAAACACAGTCTCCTTTCAGGCTCAGCACGGGGTCTCTGCCTGGTCTTCCTGGCTCCTCAGCCCAAATCGGCGCCCTTCCTAAGGCGGCTCCCGTAGCACACTGGTCTTGTTTATGGCACTTTGTGCCGCTGCCTCCTTCTCCTTCCCAGCTGGACTGTCAACTTGAGGACGGGATTGCAGCCCATTCATTCAGTCCACAGCACGCGGAGCACTGTGTGCTCTTGGCCCATGATCCTCGTAGCTACCCTTTAATGTGGGGTAAATTTGTAAAATGAGGCTCAGAGACATTCAACCACGTGCCCGAGCCTGGCTGCCCCTGAGCCTGGGCTCTTTCAAAATAACAGCGCAGCCTCTGCAGGGCCCTGGCCCCGGGTGGAAAGGCGGCTGAGCAGGTAGGCAGGCGGGGCCAGCACAGCGCACCGGTGCCCCGACTGAGGAACCTGGGGCCCTGCGGGAGCCCGGCAGAGTGGGGGGATGGAGAAGACTTCAACCGGGAGTCAACCGGGGGCAGGAGGACAGGGCGTGCGGCAGAGAGCACCGTGGGCAAAGGCACGGAGGTGTGACAGACAACAGTTGTCTGGGAAACGAGCCCTTCACGCTGTCCTCTGGGCAGGAAGGGAAGTGTGGGCTGGGGAGCCGGGCAGCAAGGAGAGGCCAGGACTCCCCGGACAGAACAACCCAGAGACGACACTTGTAAACCTGTGCACCCTGGAGTAAGAGGGTCTCTGAGAGTGGGCCGCAGGTCTCCACCTTCAGTCCTGCCCGTTTCGAGAGTCTGGACAGAGCCTGGACAGGGCCACCGGAGGCGTGTTTATCAGATGTGCCAGTGGCAACACCCCATGAGAACATTGCATTTCCAGGAACCACAGCAGGAGGAACAAGGGACTGAGACCAGCACACTGGAGTCGAACAGGGAGAGCAAGAATAACCTGCACTCGGCCCAGAAGGTCGGCTGCACAAACTGACGAGTTATTGGCAAGCGGTTTTTTTTTTCCTCCGCAATTGTCTTTAAAAAGAGACTCTCCAGAGGTGAGACGGAGAGACCTGTTTCCTGGGCCTGCCCACAGAAGGTTCTCCAAATGTGCCTGTGGTCAGTGGGCCTGGATGGGTGTCCTGGCCTGAGAGAGTCCTTCAGAGGAGGCAGCCAGGCCAGAGCTCCCGCCCAGGACAGGGCCCAATCCAGCAGTGCCCGGGAGGCCCCCATGCCCACCCACAACACCTGGGGTTGGCCCAGCCCCCAGGGAAGCCCCCAGTCTGCTAAGGAGCAGACAGCCCAGCTGCCTCGAGACCGAGGGCCATCTCCAGGTGAACAGCCACTTTGGGTGGCAGGGGGTGGGTGGGGGTGATTCGTCTCCTGTGGGAGTGGACAGAGGGCAGCCACCTGTGACCACAACGAACTAGGGACAATGGCTGGTAGAACTCGTCAAGTGGAGACACAGGAAGCAAGGAGGCCAGGCACACAGCAGGTGCTTAATATTTAGTGATGACTCATGAAGGCACCAGCTGTCTAAACCATTTCAGACAATGTCTAAAACCATTTTTGCCCATGTACCTCAGTTTCCTCAGCTGTAAAGTGGGCGTAACATACTGAACAAGGTAAGTAAATATTTCCTCTTTGATGCAACCTCTCCCTTACACCTCTGCCAAGATGGCCATGCTGCCTTAGCTTGTTTACCACCAGGGACAGGGAACTTACTACCTGAGCCTGAGACAGGGCCAGCACGGCCCTGCCTTCAGGGAATTCAAGGTCTCATGGGGAAGTGTGCTGGTGAGAGCTTTGTGGCTCTGTGGCTCCGGGGCACCCGAAGAATGCCATGGAGGGGCCGCACAGGCTTGCCCCGGCTGCTCCTGTTAGAGGATTTTGGGGGGAAGGGTGAGAGCACTCCACAGAGGGCCCTGCCCAGAGGCCTGGCCCACCTACCTCTGCAGACAGAGGGAGCCCCAGGCGTGGAGACCCCTCCTTCCCATGCCCACAGGTGACTCTTCACAGCTCCCCTCCCCCTCCTCCGTGTGGTGAGCATCCAAAGTGGCTCAGGGACAGCTGGCGGGGGCCGACTCCCAGCCCTAGCCAAGCTCACCTAGGGGGAGGAAGAGGCTTCTTTGGGGAGGAGCCTGAGCACACCCTTCCCAAGCCTCTCAGAGGCCGGGTCCCCCAGGGACCATGACCTGGGAGGAGGTGTTCCCTGCAAGAGGCGCAGGTCAGTGCAGGGGCCTCCCCAGCCCTCAGCCAGGCCCCTCAGCCAGCCGGTCCGTCCAGCGGGTCAGGGGGGCCAGGGGCCAGAGCCCCTTGTTGTCTGCAATGAGAGGGATTATCTGCCCGCTGGGTCTCAAGGCCGTCTTTCTGGCCTTTCCCGAAGATGCTGACAGATCTGCCTCCCTGGGGAACAGAGGGACAGTTTTCCTGCTTCCTGTGACCTCCACGGAGGAACATCCATCACCGGCTGCTGAGCAGTCCAGGCACTGAGTCACCTGGGCCCTCATTGCCCTGACAGCCGTGAACGTGGAGCCAGTAATTAGCTCCTGCAGTAAAGGGCCAGATCTGTCATTTTCCTCCGGAAGTGCCAAGCAGGAATCGCCGGCTGCCCCTCCTTGAAGCCGGAGAAAGGCCGGATCCTCATCCTGGGGCCAGACTCTGCTAGGGATGGGGGTCAGGAGCGGAAAAACATCCATCCTCCACTCAGGAATCCCACTTCTGGGAACTTGTCCCAAGGAAATAATCCAACAGGAAAACAAAGCTGTGCACAAACATGTCACCGTAGGAGTTCTTTGGAACAGCAAAGCCCTGGAAATAACCCTCGTGTCCAGCAGCAGCGGGGCAGCTGAGCACCCCAGCTGGGTTACACATGGCCGGTTGTGACACAGGGCAAGCGAGGAGGGTGGGGTGGGGCGCAGAGGTCCTGGCTTAGTCACCCTGTGATTCCTGACTTCCGCCTGGTGCCGGCGAACAGACGGATTCCAGGGCTCGCCCAGAGGTGGTGAGTCTAATCTCTAGGCAGGGAGGCTGCCTACCAAGCCTCCCATGAGATTCTTATCATAGGCAGGTGTGAGAAACCCTGTTTATCCTGCAACCTCAAGGATGCGTGCATTCAAACCCTGTTAAATCTTAGTCATGTCACCTGTAAAATGGACCCAACACCTGGGCCAGCCCCTGGGGTGCCCGGAGGGGCAGTGAGATTATGGTGACCCTCAGCATGTGCCCAGCCCAGTGACACACAATCGCCAAATCCATGGCCACTGTCTCCCCGCCACCCCACGGTCTCCAGGCCGCTTTGAGGACGTCCCAAGGCCCAGGGCTGTGCAAAGGCTGTGCGTGATGCTTCCGCAGAGTACCCTCCACCACGCTCCCCCGTCCAGCCAGGCTCTGCCCCTGTCTGTGGAGAGGAGGAGAGAGGCTCTGAGGAGCACGTGGCCAGCCCGGTACACCGGGCATGTTAGCACCTCTCTGTTTCTTTCTTACCCAGGTCCCCAAGAGCCAGGCGCATTCCTGGGGTGTCTGAGCCCCTGCTCTGTGCCCACGCCAGTCTCTGGTCCAGGCATTGGGATGGACCCTGCAGACAAGAGGCACCTGAAGGAAGCTACTGAGCTGCACTCCAGAGAATCTTCTAGAAAGAAGGAAAAGCCTGGCAAAGGCCCTGCTGAAGCTGGTAGGTTTTCTGCTGAGTGGGTGAGGCCAAAGGGACATCAGATAGGTGGCTGCATACACAGGTCTAGAGCTGCAGGTCGGGGCTGCAGGTGTGGGACAACAGGCTGTAGGAGGGATTGCAGAGCCACAGCGAACGGACCTCTCCTGGCACCCATGAAGCAAGAGAAGATCGAAATGTGGAGGCCAGGGAGGAGCTGGGTGCTTCACTCCTTGGAGAGTCCCTTCCCAACGGTCTCAGTGTTTCCCATGTGCACGGGAGGAATTGGATCAGGTTGGTGCATCTCGGTCCTGCGTGGACCTTCCTCGGGTCCACCAGGCAGCCTGTCCCCTGCCCTGATGGGCTCCACGGACTCCCAGGACGAAGTTCTGGGGGTTCCCCTTCACTCAGCCCCAGCTGTGCCAGCCCTTCCTCCTTGATAGTGGGTGG
The DNA here is from genome assembly GCA_004363605.1 of Indri indri. Lineage (NCBI taxonomy): Eukaryota > Metazoa > Chordata > Mammalia > Primates > Indriidae > Indri > Indri indri. The sequence continues at coordinate 46,203 of RJWJ010009091.1, read as the reverse complement.
TACCCACTCTACGGGGCACCCCCACCTGCTTGGCGAAATGCTCCTCCCCACAGACACACTGAGGGTGGGATGTGTGACTAAATATTAAGAAAAATAAGTGGTACAGTCAAGTGAAGGGTTTGCAGCCCCCCTGCTGAGCCCCTCTGGACTGGGCAGGGTGACTCCCTCTTCCGAAATTCCAGCCGTGACTGTGTGTCCCTTGCTCTCGGGAAGGGTCCTCCGCCTGCCTTTGCAGACGGTGCGTCTGCCGTGGCGGAGACCTGTTGCAGACCCCCGGATACACACCTGAGCCCCAGCTTCTGTAGGTGAAGTGAATATAATCATTCCTGCCCACCTTGCCGGCTTCTTGGGAGGATGGGAGGAAGAACCAGCCCGTAGAGTTTCCAAACTGGAAATGACGGGAAAGTGAGGCGGCTGACAGGCTCCCCGCTCCAGCAGGGAGGCCCCGGCCTGGGGCGTCAGATGAGGGTCAGGTCTGGGGGCTTCCTTCAGGGAACATTCCCGGTCCTCACTTGTTTCACGTGCCACAGCCTGGAGCTAAATTAAATAAATTATATTTATATTGTAAATAATATAATGCATGCACTTAGGTTTAAAAAAATCAAATGACACTATAATGTCTAGGAGGAAATTGAGTGGCTCCACGTCCCTTCCTCCCTTTTCCCACTCCCCAGAGCAGCCAGTTTCCACCGCTAGCTGACTTTCGGGTCTGGCCTGCACGTTTCTCGGTAAGACACTGACATCGCTGCCTCTTGATGTTCCAATTCCAGACACTTCCGTGGCCTTCCCATGGGGACGGATGAGGCTGCAGCTCCCTTAAACGCCCCCACCGTCTGCCAGATCTCCCCTCCCTGAGCCTCTCCAGAGGGCTTTATCGTTTCTCAGTTAATTGCTGGTCAAGGGCTTTATTATGACGATTATGTAAATGTTATTCCGTGGAAGTCAGGGAATGGTCAATGGCAGCTCCTTGGACAGGGCTGTTTGTTCATGCCCGGGAGCCGACGCATTTTTTCATTGCAAGGTATTTACGCGTCTCTTCTTAATTTTTCATCGGACCTATTCTAAACCCAGCGGTGGCCTTGCCAAATGCGTTGACATTTAATGCCTGGCTCCCTTTGCGCTGGGCCCACCCAACGCCCTGGAGCTGCCTCTCTGCCTGGGAAGGAGCCTCGTCCTGGTGAGCGCTGCTCCCTGGTCTCTCCTGCCTGTGACCACACGGCTCCAAAGGCTTCCTAGACGGTGTACAGCAGCTAATTTTCTCTTTTGAGACTTTCATTTTAAAAAATATTCATCTTCCGGTCTTATCCTCGGTTGATCCTTTCCACAGACACAGAATCCGGGCAGGAAATCCTTTTCCCTCAGGTTTCGAAGGCAACTGACTGCTCTGTGGTCCTCTAGCTTCCAGCGTCAATAAGGAGAGGGCCAATGCCAAGCTTTTTTTTAAATTTAAAAACACGTGCACAGAGTTTCAAAAATAAAATCATAAGGCTTGTTAAAAAAAAGTCCCTGCCTTCTCTCCTCCTGCATCCCGGAGGCAGCTACCGCACTTTCAGTTCCTCTGCGACTTTTCTCCATGTTTGAAAACGACACACAGGTACTGTCACTTTATTAATTCTCCAACTTCGGACATTTTCAACTGCCTTTCTCTTGTGGATGAAGAGGGTTTAGTTCACTTAGGTCCCCAGCCTGCAAATGCCAGCCCCTCCCCCATCCTCGCACTACATCTATATCACGATATTTTTTTAAATCAATATCATTCACATATTAAACTACAGTCATGCCTCACTTGGCAGGGATGTGTTCTGAGAAATGAGTTGTTAGGCAATTTCATCGCTGTGTGATCATAGAGTGCACACATCTGGACGGTGTAGCCCACTACACGTGTAGGCTGCGTGGTGCGGCCCAGGGCTCCGTGGCTGCAGACCTGTGCAGCGTGTTACTCTACTGAATAGTGTAGGCAACTGTAACACGGTGGGAAGTATTTGTGTATCTGGACATATCTGAGCACAGAAAAGGTACAGTAAAAGTACAGTATTGTCACCTCGTGGGCCCACCACCGTGTGTGCAGCCCATGATTGCATAAACACTGTGGCCAGCTGAGCCACGGCTTGTCCTGTGACGAGATTTCCTTCCTGGTACAACTTCTGGGTTTCCCTGGGGATTAATAACTGCCTCCTTGTTTGGACTTGCTTCGTTTTCTTTGGACTTATCACCGAACTCTCTGACAGAGCACTGATCTTCCTTGCCAGCCGGCCAGGCTCCCGGGGAATCCACGAGTTATGTTCTCTCCCCGCGGCCCCAGGGCCTTCCCCGCTGCACTGAGGCTCTGGCCTCGAAGCCCTCACCCTGCGGCTGCCCTGGGCCATCACCCTGCCAGCCTGTTTCCTGAATGTCATGTCTCCTTGTTTTATGGTTCAAGTCCTAATTTTAGAGAAAGGATATCTGGGAAGTAATCTTTTGTTTTTTAATCTGAAAATGCCTTACTCCAGCCTCACACTTGCCTGCAAAGGTACCGAAATCATTTTCCTTCAGGAGGTTGAGACATTGCTCTGTGGTCTTCCAGCTTCTGGAGTTGCTGTTGGGAATGTCTCTAATCCAGGCACTTGGGGAGGGGGACGCCCCCCAGAAATGGGGGTGCCTCCTTCTAGCTCAGCCTGACGCCAGTGAACAAGAGCCTCATCTCAGCCAGAGCTTCTCAGCCTGGCTGCTAAGGCACCACCTCTGATGGACTTGGTCTGGGGTGAGGCCGAGCACCTGCATTTTACAAGCGTTCAGCTGACTCTAAGGAGTGGCCAGGGCTGGAACCACTGGGCTTACCTGCCGCCCTGGTTCTGAGAGCCTGCCCAGCTGCTTCCTCAGGCCCCTAATGTGCTCACAGAGGCTCTGAGCGTTCAGGATGCTGAGCCGGCGATTCTTCACTGTGCAATTTTGTGTTCCGGTGCTAGGGCTCGAGAATCCGCATTCCAGCCTGGCTCCGAGCACTCACAGGCCTCCTAGCCCTTTCCCCAGGAGAGCAACCCCACCGGCCTGGCAGCGTGGCCTACGCTTCCAGCCGACCTTCCTTGTGCACTTGAGTATCTCCCCGTCCTGCAAGGAGGATGCAATGATTCCTTTTCAGTTACAGGTGCACATGCTCAGAGAGGGGGTGTGACATTGCCTAGGGCCACCCCACTGGTAGTGGCAGGCCAGAGACAGAGACTCTAAGTTCAGGGCTTTTCTACTTAACCCAGCTTCCTTCTTTATCATTCATTCAACAAACATTTAGTGAGTTCCCAGGTGCTGTGCCTAGTGGGCCTTGGGGAGCAGCAGGCTGAATGGTCTGGTCATTATAGTTACTTGTGTCACCACTTCTCTCTGGCCCGCTGGGGATTGGGGGATAACTCCATTTCAGCCCAGCCTCACCCAGGCAGGTCATGGCAAGGCCTGGGGTGCACGAGGAATTACTGTTACTGCCATCGTTGCATCAAACGGGAGGGGGCTGGGAGGGCTGGGCCTGCAGCCAGTAGAAGCCACATTAACAATTAAGGTCTTTGCGACTTTCATTCCACCCTCACTGCATGAAATATTCAAGCACCAGAGGAGATGGGGCTCAGATCTCTGCAGTGGGCAGGGCAGGGCCAGGTGGGGTGGACTCTCTGGCTGTAGACCTTGGGCCTAGGGCAGTACTCAAGGCCTGGCCTGCATGGCATCCGGAGGGTGTAGGGGCTGGGCAGGTGTGACCCACAGGTGTCTGGTACAGAAGGGGCAGCTGCAGACCCCCATAGAGCACCACCTGGGCCAGGCACTGAGGGGCCCAGAGGACAGGCTTCATCCTCAAGGAGTGCACAATTGGCGGGGAGGCAGAAGCAAGCCTCCCGTTGGAGGAAGGGCCACCTGGCCCGGGCCTCACCCCTCCCAGCACAGTGGTGCCAACAGTCACAGGGATACACAACCCGGCTCAGAGGCTGTGTCTAGGACCTGGAACTTATCACCTGAAGTGAACCCTGTAATTATCTTATAAGTAGCATAACTCATGTCGCATTGCATTTGTGTATGCATGAGAGCACCAATTTGATAAATACAAACATTTCAATTAAATCCCAGGTGGATAAACTTGCTAGGCTGTTTCTTTCTTTTCTTTTTTTCCCCCTAATACACTGGGCACCTAGAGTATGAAGTTTGGCCTGGGCTTCTCTCAAGAGCGTCAAGAAAGACAAAGTGGGTTGTGGAAAGAGCAGGAAGGTTCCCTCACCAGGGTGACAACCCTGGGCGTCAGCCAGGATGGGCAAGGCACACCCTGCATCCCGCTGGCAGGAGGGCGAATGAGCGCCACCTCTCTGGAAAGCAGTTTGGCATCACCTGGTCGAGTTGAAGCTGTGCATGCTGACGACCCGGACATTCTGTGTCTTGGTAGAGACCTGAGCGAAATTCACTCTCACGTGCACCGAGACACATGTAAAAGGACGTTCACGGCAGCGCTGCCAGTGATAGCAAAAAACCCCACCAAAACCAAAAAACAACTAGAAGCAAATGTGCTTCAACAGGAGAAGACAAAAGCAAGGGTAATACGTTCATGCAATGGACATTAGACAGCAGTGCTTCTCAGCCAGGGGCAATTTTGTCCCCAGGAGCCATTTGGCAACGTCTGGAGATGTTTTTGGGTGCTGCTTCCATGGAATGAATAGAGACAGGGGATACTGGTAAACATCTGACATTGCACAGGACAGCCCCACACAACGAAGGCTTATCTCGTCCAAAATATCAATTGAGAAACCTTGCTATGTGGCTTCGAAAATGAATGAGCCACAGCAACATATACCAACATAACCGGGAGTGGAAAAGCACGCTGCAAATGAGCAGGTGAGTATGATGCCGCGCAAGCAGGTTCAGAAGCACGCAAAACCAAGCACTACATTGTAAGGGGATATAGGAAACTGAGAGCACAGGCATTACCAACACAACGTTCAGATTCCTGGTTACCCCACGGTGGGGGAAGGGTCGGGCCTGAGACTGGGGTGTGGGGAGGTGCTGGTTCCTTACTCTGGGTGGTTGGTTCCCCAGTGTCTGCTTTCTTGATGGTCTGTGCAATATGAACTTGTTTATCACAAGAATAATTTTTTTGGCTTTTGTTTTAGAGATGGGGTCTTGCTCTGTCGCCTAGGCCAGAGTGCAGTGGTGTGATCATAGCTCACTGGAACTTCAAACTCCTGGGCTCAAGCCATCCTCCCATCTCAGCCTCCAGACTAGCTGGGACTACAGGTGCACACCACCATGCCTGGCTAATTTTTTTCATTTTTTAAAAGAGATGAGGTCTCACTGTGTTGCCCAAGCTGGTGTTGAACTCCTGGCCTCAAGTGATCCAAACAGCTGCGACTACAGGCACAAGCCACCTTGCCTGGCAAGAGTAATGTTTTTAAGTGCTTTAAGGTGACACCTAGCCCTGCACAGAGCTCTCCTGACTCGGTTTCCCTGTGCATTGAATCTCCCTCTTTGTCTGGCTCCTGGGGCAAGGACGTCAGGAGATGTCAGCAGCTGAAGAAGGCATGTTTCCATGGAGTCAACCGGGAAGCAAGGGGCAGGGAGGGGTTCGGATACTGACAGTCCACGGTCAGTCCCTTTATCTCCAACCCCACTGGGAGCCTTCTCACTGTCTGCCAGCCTCAGCTGACCCTCCCCTCACACTTCCTGTTAAGTGCTCTCTGATCAAACACAAGTCTGGCCAGATCCCTAAACTCTGTCCTTGAGTTCCCTACACTTTGTGCTGAGGTTCCCCACATTTTGGGTCCCATCCCAAAAGGAAGGCGGTGGCAGCCCAGAGCCACCCAGCATCCTTTGTATCCCAACCTGCCAGGGGCAAGCACTGGACAGTCCTTGTTTCAGCAGACCTCAGGGTTTGCCCCTGGAAAATGGGTGTAAATATCCTTATGGAAGACTGTCCTGGAGCAGAGGCTGGGAGGACATGCAGGGACGGGAGGCGTGGCTCTCCTCTGCCAGGTGCTTGGCACTGGCCCTGTGGGGTAGGGCTTGGATGGGAAAACTGTGGTCCAGAGAGGGTAAGGGACTGGCCTAAGGTCACCCAGCAAGTCAGTGATGGAGTTGTTGCTGGGAGACCGAGCTAATGACATGCAGTGATCTCTTAGTAGAAACAGCTGGGAAGCTGTGACCACAATGTTGTCCAGGGGCTCCAGGGTCTCTCAGGCTTGGTTCCAACACAGAAGGCCTGGAGCAGGAGGAAGTGGGTGCGGGACATGGTCCAGGTACAGTGCAGAGCCCCACATCACAGAACCAGCGTCACAGAACAGACATCGCAGAGCACCCGGTCCACTCCTCCTCCTAGAGAAGGGGGAACCGAGGTGCGGGAGGCACTAGTTTATGAGGTAAGGCACACTCCTCGGCTCAGAGGGTCCTGGGCTTGAATCCTGGCTCACCCACTTGCTTGCTGTGTGACCTTGGACAAGTGACTTAACCTGTGTGAGCCTTAGTTTCCTACTCTGTAAAATGGGGACAGAGGGTTCCTCACAGGGCTTTAGTGAGGACTCAGTGAGACAATCTACATAAAACCCTAACACTGTGCTGGCCAAGAGTGCCCAGTCGACACTGTCCTTTGTTGGTAATACTTGTAGTCACTTTTCAGTGGGTCCTGATTTCTTACTGCGCCATAACCTTTCAGGACAAGACCCCATAGCCCAGTAAAGTCAGTAGACATTTGGGGATCCTGGTTCTGTTGGACTGTAAATGCTCTAGGGGCAGAGTGTCTCTCGCTGGACCCTGTGGACATGGGCCCTCAGGGAGGCTCTGGCCTCTGGGTCCCTTCTAGTCAGGTCCCTGTTCCAGCTCTGGGCCTTCTCACTCCCTCCTGTTTGTCCTGGTCTACACAAGCATGTCCAGCCCTGGTGTGGGAGCAAAGAGACCCTCCCTTAAGTAACACCAGCACCTTGCCTTTGCTCTGCTAGGAGGATGTTAGCAAAGCTATTGAGTCTTGGCCGGTCTTCGTAGAAGATGCAAACAAACCCCACCTAGATAGAAGCTTTGTTTTTCTCTTGGAAAGATCAACTGAAGCTGCCAGCCCTGGAGAATCAGGGGACACAGACACGGGCCATGGTCAAAGCACAGGGTTAACTGTCTCAGCAACTTCCCTGGTGAGCAAGTGTATCCTATGGTGCATCCCATATTCACCCCATGATCTCCCAGCAGCAACTCTCTGTACACAGGCTTTGTTCTGCAGGGAGCCTCCAGGGAGCTAGTTAATCTGGCTGCCTGGGGGTAAAGACAGACCTGCAGCTCCCACCCCCCCACCCCCCCTGCAAGCTGAAACCCCCTTCCTCTCTAAACCCAAACTGGTGTGGGCTGGTCCTGCAGTGCACAGTGCCCCAAAAGGGAGGATGCCTCCTCCCCGCAGGAGCTGGCTCACTTGGGCAGAGCCTGGGGGACCCTCAGCACACTGTGGTTTAAGCCTGGAAGCTGTGCTCCAGCTCAGCCTCTCCCACCATCCTCTCCTGACCATCTATCTGGAGAGAGGGGGATGGGAGGGGACTGCCATACTGAACCTGGACTTCTCTGTGCCCTTCTCCACAGATGCGCGGAGTGAACCTCTTAAAAGGTAAACCAGGTCATGTTGCTTCCCGGCTACAACCCTCATGGTTTCCCCAGCTACCTCAGAATCAGACATGATCTGGCCCCTGACCTCTGACCTCATCTCTCAACCCTCTTCCCTAGCCCATCCCCGGCCTCCTGGCCTTTCTCGAACAGGCCACTAAAGGCCAAACCTAGGGCCTTTGCACTAGCTGTTCCCTCCCCCTGGAATGCCCTCCCCCTTATCTTTGTCCTTGTCGGTCTGATCTCAGCTTAGACTCACCTCCTGAGTCCCTCCCTGACCACTGGATCTAAAGGATCTGAAGTAACTGATTACCGCTTTCTGTGACAGCAGCTTGTCTTAACTCCCTGCACAGCACCCGGTCTTGGTTATCTAGTTTGTTTATTATCTTCTCGCTCCCTCTCCCCCAGGATGCCAAGTCCCCCCAGAGGGCAGTGGCACAATCCCCGGGGACTGGAGCGGGGTGGGGCTATGACTGGTCTGGCGGAGAGTAGGTGCGGGGTGCACCGTGGTTGAATGAATGGTTGAGCAACTGTAAACGGGGACAGCAGCTGCTGCGCGGGCGCGCGCTCCAGGCCGTGGGCCGCTCACGGTCGCGTGCGCGGGTTTGATCTTTTTGCAAGTCCTGGGGGAGGGAAACCCGCCTCGGCCGGCTGGCAGCCGACGCTCCGTAAATGCGCTGGGGGACCGGAGGATAATGAGACAGATTTACGGGCTGCGGGAAGAGCCGCGTGCCCCGCTAAGCCGCGGGTGCGGAGGAAGTTCTGCGGCCGGCTTTGCGCCCCGGGACCTCGGCGTTGGGGCCCCCATGGGAGACCTTCCCCATTCTTCCCAGTGGTTTCCCTCGTGAGTTCCAGATTCTCCCCGGAATTCCAGGGACTCAGCGGCCGAGTGGGCGGAGAAGCGGGCCTCTGAGCGCCGCTCGGGGCAGGGGCAAGTTCCCAGCGCCCTCGCCCTGTCCGGGCAGCGAAGGGCGCACGGATAGAGCTCCGGGACAAAGCTGGCAAGGCCCGGCCCTCCCGGGGCTCAGACTCCAAAGCTGCAGTCCCAGGCTGGGAGTGGAAACGCAGCCCCTCCGCGCGCTCCAGCAGGGGACCTGGGTGGGGATGGGGCGGAGGAACCCGGGGGTAGGGAAGGGACAAAGAGCAGCCCTGCTGCGGGGAGAGAGCGACCTCCGTGTCACGGTCCTATTGTTCGTCGTATCTCAGACCACGCTGAACTCTGGTGTCCCCGGGAGGGAGAAGGGGAGCTGTCGCCCAAATCGTGGGTATTTGTTTATTTGGAGTGAGGAAGGGAGGGCGGGGGACCCGGGCCCGGGAGGGGCCTAGGCGCCCATTTCCTCGCGTCGCCTTTAAGCGAAGCCCTGCCCTACCTTTCCCACCGTGCCCCCCCCACCGCCCCGCAGCCGTACCTGCATTTTAAAAGCGCCCTGTAGCCCTGGGATTGGCCAAGGCCGCGTCCTCCGGGCGCAGAAACTTGAACCGCGGAGAGAGGGGGTTGGAAACCCAGCGGCTGGACTGTACCATCTCCACGGCTTCCCCGCATGCGCCCCACCCCTCCCACACACCCCCAAAGAGGCCCAATCAGACGGGCGGGAGGGCGGGACTGCGGCCCGAACGCGCCTCTGGCGGGGCGCCGGGCGGGCGGGAGCACCGCGCCGGGGGACGTCGGGGCCGCAGAGCCTCGCTCTCCCCGGGAGGCGGGGCCGGGCCGCAGCGCCCCGCCCTCTCCCCGCCCGGGGTGGGCGGGGCGGTGGGGCTCCGGGAGCTGAGCCGGGGGCCGGCCTCCGCCTGCCTCGCCGGAGCCGGAGAGCGCCCGGCAGCACGGCCCCGACACGGCAGCCGTCTCCGCTCGCTGAGCCCCGAGGCGCGCGAGCTCCCGGGAAGCCCGGGCGGGCGCTGCGCGAGGCGTGAGGCGGCGCGGGGCGGGCCGCACAAGCCCCCGGCCTCTCCCCGCCCGCGCGCGGACCGGCCCAGCGTAGCCCCCGCGCGGGGAGCGCGGGCCGGGCGAGGGCGAGGGCGATGCCGCGGTGACGGCCCCGCCATGGCGAAGCCCGCGGCGGCGGCGGCGGCGGCGGCGTCGGAGGAGCTGAGCCAGGTGCCGGACGAGGAGCTGCTGCGCTGGAGCAAGGAGGAGCTGGCACGGCGGCTGCGGCGCGCCGAGGGCGAGAAGGTGGGCCTCATGCTGGAGCACGGCGGCCTGATGCGCGACGTGAACCGGCGGCTGCAGCAGCACCTGCTGGAGATCCGCGGGCTCAAGGACGTGAACCAGCGGCTGCAGGACGACAACCAGGAGCTGCGCGAGCTCTGCTGCTTCCTCGACGACGACCGGCAGAAGGGGCGCAAGCTGGCGCGCGAGTGGCAGCGCTTCGGGCGCCACGCGGCCGGCGCCGTGTGGCACGAGGTGGCCCGCTCGCAGCAGAAGCTGCGTGAGCTCGAGGCGCGCCAGGAGGCCCTGATGCGCGAGAACCTGGAGCTCAAGGAGCTGGTGCTGCTGCTGGACGAGGAGCGCACGGCGCTGGCGGCGGCGGGGGGCGCGGGCAGCGGCGGCGGCGGCGCGGGCTCCCGCAGCTCCATCGACAGCCAGGCCAGCCTGAGCGGGCCGCTGGCGGGGGGCGCGGCGGGCGCGGGGGCCCGCGACGTGGGCGACGGCAGCAGCACGTCGAGCGCGGGCAGCGGCGGCAGCCCGGACCACCACCACCACGTCCCGCCCCCGCTGCTGCCCCCCGGGCCGCACAAGGCCCCCGACGGCAAGGCCGGAGCCACGCACCGGTCCCTGGACGACCTGTCGGCGCCACCGCACCACCGCAGCATCCCCAACGGCCTGCACGGTAAGGACTGCACGGGCCGGGCAGCGCGGGTCTGCTGGGTCGAAGCCCCTAACTTTGGCTGGTTGGAGGAGGCCCTCCCTGGCCACCCTTCTCCTGCCTGGGGCGGCCGCCTCTCCAAACCCCTCCTCCAGCTGACCTCCGATCCTGGGCCAGGGGATCTTGCGCCCACCCGCAGTGGAGTTTTGGGTGGTGGCGACCCTGTCAAGTGATAGTGCCTGACCCTGTCTAGCTCGGAATCCGCAGCCGGCCGGCCCCTGAAAAGTTTGTCGCTTGCCCAGTTGTCAGTATTAGCATCTGGCACTGCGGGGCTGGCTGGGGGTGCCTCATCCCAGCCTGGAAATCTGTGCCTGGCAGCGGGAAGTTCTAAACGGAAAAAAAATGAAAGGCCCCTTGAGCCCAAGAGATTTTTCCCTTCTTGTTGCTTCCAGGAGAGAGCAACAGGCGCCCCCCAAACCCAGGCAGCCTCCACGTGTGTGCGGTGGCTGGAATTCCGCCCCTGCTTCTCCCTGTGGCGTTGGGGATTGGGAAGGAGCCCAGCAGCCAGTTCCTGAGGCAGCTGGGCTGGAGGACGCCTGGCTCGGCGCTTCCTGGTTGGCTATAAGTTCTGCACTTCTGGTCGGGTTACTTTTCTCAGCTGAGGCTCTAATACTTTCCCAAGGGACATAGGGGTGGAATGGAGCCTGGCTTTTCCCTTCTCTGTGCCTCAGTTTCCTTGTCTGTAAAATGGAGATGCTGACAACCACTTTATGCGTTTGAGGTGGAGTTAAAGCCTCTGAAGGGATTTGGAAAGTGCTGATCGCCTTACAGGAAGTGCCATGGTCATCCTAGGCGGGGCGTGGGTGGGAGAACCTTTGGCCTCAGGAAAACTTGAGACTGCCTTCCACACCTGTGTTACTGCTGGGCCTGTGCCTTTGGGGAAAGTGCGCCCAGCTGGGATCTGCGGGCCCAGCAACCTGCTACCTGTCCCAGCCCTCTGATGAGTCCGCTCCTGCCTGGCAGATGCGTGCCTCCCTGTTCTTCCACATTTTTGGTGGCTTGGCTCCCAGTTCTGGTGGCAATTTCGACTGACTGGACTATTTGCCTGAAGGTGGAGGATGAACAGCCCTTTCTGGTTCCCTTTAAAGCTTTTCCTAATGCAGAGAAAATGTATCCAGGCCTTAAATAACTGCTCTTCCCCAGAGTGACAGCAGGAGCCGCGGAGGGACGCTTTCTCTTTGGTTTGGTGGCCAAGTGACCTCTGCAGGCGTGTTGGAGTGGGGGCTGGGGTGGGAACTATACCATGGCGGGGAGGGGTGGCAGTGCAGCAAGTTTTTCCTTTATTTGCCATCCTGGCCTGTGAGTTCAGGGCAGGACTGGGTTTAGAGGGATATTTTGTTACTGATTAGCAATCTACAACTGCAACTCGGGTTTCTCTTTGTAACTCTGTATCTGCCGCACCTCCCACCACAGGCTTCTTAAGGCCAGTGGGAGTAGCTAAGTCAGGTGGTTTAATTTGTTGGAGATGCACCCTGCTGTTTAGAGCACCTCAGCCTCTTTGGCCTCACCTTCCTGGGGGCTTTTGGAGGGTCAGTTTTCTGGGCCTCAGTTTCCCCAAGTGCAAAGCTAAGGAGTGGATTGCTGCAGTCCCGTGGCTGGGAAATGAAATGTTTCTGGTTTTCAGCTGCGTCATCAGTGACAGTTGGCAAGAGTGGTTCTCTGCGGGACAGTGGAGAGCTGGAGTGTTGTAGCATATTTGCAGGAAAGGTTCTGTCACGTTTTGGACAAGGAGATGTGGCCCCAGACGGGCCCAGTGTTTCTGTCCCAACAGTGAATAATGAGGAGGGAGGATGAGCTAGACCTGGAGGTTTTCCACCCTACTTGGGGTGGGAGTGGGGGTTGAGGTGTAGGGTTTCCTGCAGAACCCATGCTCCCCCAAGTCCCAAGTTCTCTTAGAACAGGACTGCTGCAAATTTTGTGACAGCAAAGCTTTGCTTTGGGGTGAAATGGAAATTCAGCATTATTATTACAAATAATACAAATTTTAGTTACAGATGGGATTGTTCTTGTTTAGTTTTGTCTCAAAGTCTTGTGCAGCCTTGAGATGTCGTCGCACCAATGTGAATAGAATGACTGGAAACAAAGAAAGGCCCTCCTCTTAGAAACCGGGCTTCCCTATACTGGCACCTGCAGCTTTGAGTTGAGTGAAGGTTGTGCCTGAGCTGAAAGAGAGATTGAGTCCCTGTCTGGGTGGTGGCAAAAGTGGAGTCAGATACCAGGCTGTGCCTCATGTGCTTGGTCTCAGCTCATTCTCACAGGAATCCTGGAGAAGCAGTGTTATGCCCATTTTACAGTCAAGCAAGTGGAGGCTCAAAGAGCTTTCTAGCCTTGCCGGGGAAGGCAGCTTACATTGGAAGTGTCTGTCCTGAGTGGCGGTGCCACCAGGGTCGTCTCCTGCTCAGGCCACGGGCTGGCTTGCGTCCCTGGCCTGCTGTCATTTTTGCTGTTACTATTAATCAGAGCACACTGGTGACTCCTGATTCTTGGTTCCTGACCCAGGTTTGCCCTTTTTCTCCCACACTGGGAAGTGTCACTTCCTTATCGGTGACCGCTGAGCAGATGGTTGATAACCCCATTTTCCAGGGGTTCAGGCTGTCCTGAGTGTGAATCTCAGCTCCTCCACTTACCTTGGGCAGATTGCTAAACTTTGCTGAGCCCTCTCTGCTCTTCTTCTATAAGGGGGGGTGAACTCAAAGTGCCCCCTTGCCCACACAAGCTCTAGGGCTGTAGGGTCTGCACACAGTAGGTGGGTCTCTCCAGTTGTTAGAGACCTTGGGGGCTTGCCAAACAGTCGTCGGTTTTCTTTTTAAAACTATTTTCTGATTAGACAGCTCACCCGAACGTCTGTGTTGGAGTCCCTTGTGTGGCTGCACCTGCTGAGGAGCCGGGGCTGGGGACAGTGGCCCTGCAGTCCTCTCTGGGGAGCTGGCGGTGCCTGCCCGCAGCCCCGCTGGGTGCTCTGGAAGGCCTCCAGTGGCTGAGGTGGGAGGTGGCCCATCTGTATTCAGGGCAGTCCCCGCTGAGGCCGGCCTGGTAGGGCTGTGAATGCATATGCAAATATTCCTTCTCCTGGGCTGTGTCTGACAGAGGTCTGGTCTGTGCTGGCTGAAGTCTGGACGGGGTGCTCTTCACTCTAATCCAGTGGGGCACACGGAGGCAGGTGAACCCCAGACACCAGAAAGTCAGGTTTGATTTTCAAATGAAAGAATTTTCAGCTGTTTCTCCACCTGCCCCTCTGCCATGCGGGTGCCCCACTGCAGCCCCCTGTCCCCAGGCATGTCTTCCCCTCCCCTCTCTTAGCTAAACCAGAGAAACCAGAACCTCTCTGCAAGCCCGTGAATGGGCCCCGTTTACTTTTTAAAGTTTGGGTTAAAATTTTGAGCTTCTCAAAACGAGACAGGTTTGTTCTCCTGCTTGTGTTTTTGTTGGTTTAAAAGGGAGGATGGAGCGGGTGGTCTGGGCCTTTAAAAAAGCAGCTCGCCCTGAATAGGACTTTTCTGTGCAGCCTCCGGGCTCAGCTAATAAGGCCGCTTTTCCTAAACCCTGGCAGGCTGGGAGCAAAGGTCAGTGAAGACAATGGGGTGGGTGAGCTAAGCCTTCCCCCTCCCTCCTCAGCCTGTCCCTAGGGATCTGCCAATGTCCCTGGGGTGTTGGGTCCCCAGGGCCTCACATTAAAGGAGGGCCGGCCCTGAGGAGCACAGGCAGAATACGAGATGTGCCCAGCACTTCACAGTTTATAGCATAGAACTTCCCAACCCCATTCCCTAGAGAGCTTCCAGATGGCCCCAGGAGGGAGGCCTTAGCATCTCCCCTTCATAGAAGGGGAAACTGAGGCTCAGAGAGGTGTGGCGACTTGCTCCAGGTCCTATGGGGCTTCTTGGGGGGCTTGCGATGAGTCTTGGGTCTCCTGTGTCAGAAGACTGAGCCTATGGCCCTGTGCCTGGTGTCCAGCGAGTTCCAGGGGTGGTGGCCTGTGCCACAAAGTTGGGGCACCTCCTCCTGGAAAGCTAGACCCTGAGCCTAATTGCTGCTCCCCTGTTTCCTGGCAGCAAGAGGAGGAAAGAGGCACAGCACAGGCTGCCTGTGGGCAAGGGGTGTCCTTCCTCACTTCTCTGCACTGGGATGGCTCCGCTGGCTTCCCCCTGCATCAGGTGCCCCACCAGACCCTGCCCCGAGCCTGGCCTCTGCACTCCTAGGACACGCACTTGGTTGACCAGCATGATACAAAAGGAAATCAGTGGTTGTGCGTAATCCCTTCCACCTGTGGGGACTTTCCATACCATGCTTGCACAGACAATTGAAAGTCTACAGCCTGAGCAAGAGCGAGACCCCGTCTCTACAAAAAATAGAAAAATTAGCCAGGCGTGGTGACACGTACCTGTAGTCCCAGCTACTTGGGAGGCTGAGGCGGAAGGATCGCACGAGCCCAGGAGTTTGAAGTTGCAGTGAGCTACGATGGCGGCACTGCACTCTAGCCCAGGTTCCTGAACCTCTGTAGGCCCCTGTTTTCTCATCTGCAAAGTGGGAAACATTACCAACCTCTGGGTTGGGGGCAGAGGAGGTGTGATGGAGTGCATAAACTCAGCAGCATAGCTGCCTCCTGGCTGCAGTACTCAGCACTGG
Organism: Indri indri; assembly: GCA_004363605.1. Classification (NCBI taxonomy): domain Eukaryota; kingdom Metazoa; phylum Chordata; class Mammalia; order Primates; family Indriidae; genus Indri; species Indri indri. Next base: position 31,141 of record RJWJ010009091.1, on the reverse strand, counting down.
GCATGCTTAGGGGAGTGTAGCCTGCTGGTTAGTGCTCTGGCTCCAGGGTCCAAGCCCTGAGTGAATCTTTGCCTTGCTACCTGCTCTATGACCTTGAGAGTGTACCAAACTTCTAAGCCTCAGTTTCTGCATCTGTATCCTGAGTATAATAATACCCTGTTCCTAGAGCTGGTCCTTAAAGGGTAGGTTCTGTGACCTTTCATTATTTCCTAGACCTCCCGCGGATTTGCCTCCTTGGGGTGGAGGCGGGGGTTGGGGACTCCCTGACACACTCTTGTGCCCAGCCCTGTGTCAGAGCCAGCTGAGTCTTTGTCTTAGCTGAATGGAAGGGAGGCTGCATTCCGGGCAGGAATAAGCGGGATGGCTAAGGTGGAAGCGGGGGTCTGGACCACAGTTCGGAGAGCCCAGGGCCTGTGAGGCAGACTCGGGGTGTGTGTGGGGAAATAGCCCCTGGGGGGGTTAGCATTGCGTGCATCAGCAGGGAGGAGCCCCACAGTCTGGGGAGGTGTGGGAGCACCTGCCTGGACCCTGGTAAAGGTGGTTCCTGAACCCGCTGTGCCATGGGCAGCTCTGGGAATCTTTGGTTGTGCACGTGGAGAATCACTGAGAATTGCTGGAGGTGGGGGGTGGAGCCGGGCTGTTGAGGGCCAGCTGGGTAGTGGGATTTGGCCTCACAGGTGGTGAGGGAATTTGCTCTTCTAGCAGGAAGGGAAGCATTAGTGTTTATTGAGAGTTTACTGCATCTGGCTCCTGCGTGCCTCTCTGCACAGCAATTCATGCCGCCTGGCTCCAGGAGCGGCAATTCAGGAGCATCAGTTTGGTGACTATTGTGGTATAGGCTGAGCTGGGGGCAGCAAGGGAGAAAGCTCAGGCCTGGGGGTACATAACTGTGACAGTGGCCCTAGGAGAGCATCTTCTCTGCAGGCTCTCAGACCTGACAGGCTTGCTATAAAGTCCTGCCTAGCCTGTCTGCCTCTTTGTGACCTCTAACCTCCAGGGTCAGGCTGAGCTGTGGAGGGGGAGCTCAGGAGGGCAGAGCCTGTGGGGGATGCTGGCTGCCCCCACGAGACTGATGCGCCGTCTGCGTCTGCTTGCCTAGCCCTACCCCTGCACCACTCACAGAATAGCCACGGCCCACGGGTCGCAGCCCATGGGTCACAGCCCACGGCTGCTCTCCCTGCTCCTACAACTGGGGCAGCCAGGATCCGTGTCTGGGATCCATGCAGGGACTGCTCTGGGTGGCTGAGCTGGGAGGCAGCTAATTCCCATCTCTCTGGTACATGATGATGAGGGATCCTGGTGTTCCCCCCAGAAGCTTGGGGACAGAGGAACGAGCTAGTCTCCTAAAGGGATGTGATATTCCTTTGATCATGAGAAGTCATGAATGGCTCCCTCCCCTAAGCAAGCACCTAGAACTGGTCACTCACATGTCATGTTCCTCTGCCACTGTCCCTGTGCCGACAGGCGGGGGTTCTGGCCAGGTCAGGAGCTGCTCACCCAGAGACGGATGCCTGCTCTCTAGCAAGTCACCACTGACCTCCAGCTTTCAGGGGAGCAGGGCAGAAAGATCAGGAGTTTTATTGATTGGCCTGTGAATGTTCCGGAGTTTGCCCTATACGTGCTGTTTAAACAGAGGTGTGGATCGTCGCCTAAGTACAGCCAGGGCGGTGGCCCTGGGGAGTAAGCGAGCCTCCACTTCCCCTTCCTTCCTTCTGATTCCTCAGTGCCAGAGGCATGCTGCTGTTTCCTCGGTTCAAGATGGGCACCTTCCCTTCTCCCCACAGTGTGGGTGTGTCCTAGAGTCAATGTGTGCATTCGCTCTAGGGTCTTCCCTTCCCCGGCCTGGAAAAGCTCTGGAGTAATGGTATCTTAGAATGGAGGAAATGCCATGCCCGGGAGAGCCGGAAACCCCTGCGCAAACCGAAGGCACTGAGAGACTTGGAAGGGGAAGGGCCTGCCCCAGGCTGGGCCCTGGTCCTCCTGACTCCCAGCCTTGGCACAGAGGGGCAGCTTCCAGAAATGTGTTTTAGATGAAAGCAAACATGTCTGGCATTGCACTAAGTGCTCCTGGGTTCCATCTCACTTGCCTCCCACATTAGTTGCTGGTGCCCATTGGGTCCCGTTTCAGTTGAAGAACAGAGTCAGCGCAGTGGGGCCAGTCATCCCAGGGCAGGGCTGGGGATTCGGACGGGCCCAGGAGCTCCAGCTGAAGGGCCAGGTGTGGCTCTTAATCTGTCCAGGTGTGCCGGGAGCTCAGACAAGGGGCGCTGATGCTGGGAGCTGAGCTGGGCCCTGCAGATAGAGGAGAGCAGTAGGCTCAGAAGAGGAAAGATAGGAAGAGAGCAGGCTGTGGTGGGTGTCGCTGGGCATACCGGGTGCAGTTGGGTGACAGGTGAGCAGGGACTCCGGACAAGGGGTGGGGTCGTGGGCAGGGCTGGGGCAGGTGGGGTCTGTGATGCTCCCCACCCCCCACCGCTGTACCTGATGTCACCGGGTGGGGTTTCTCCTCATGCCTTGAGCAGTTCTGGCTCTGACCTTTCCTGATGGACTTTTTCCAGGGGATCCAGAGTTCTCTGTTAGGGGTCCACTTAGAAACCGGGACCTTTACACAGCCTGTGCCCTCCCTTGCCTCCTGCTCCCCACTTGATAAGTGCACACACGGATCGTCTGCAGGGCCTCAGGGGCCCTGAATGTATCACCGCATCTGGGGGTCTTGGGGGCACGGTGCTTTTCCATAGATTGGACAATGCAGACAGCACCAGTGACTTCAGCCCACTTGCGACCCAACTGTGTGCAAGTCTCTTCCTCTCCCAGGGCCCTCATTTTCCCATCTGCACAATGGGAGGCTTGGATGGGCTGTGCGGAGGGTTTAGCCTCCTCTGGCCCCATAACATAGGCAGAGCCAGGAAAGGCCTCCCCTGCCCGCCCTGCCTCTCACAGGGCGTTGGTCACACTTGTGGTTCCACAAGCCAGTTTTATAATATATTCTTGGGCATCCTTTCGCTACGCCCCATAGCCCAGGTTTTGTCTCTTGCCTGGTAGTTGGTCCCCAGCTTGGGAGAGGTGTGGCTGCCTGTAACCACACAGGTACCAACGTGGGACCTTGAGATGGTGGCCTATCCAGACACCCTCTGGGGCTGAGACTCCCGGGCCAGCCTCTCCTTCTGCAGGGCCCGGATGGAATTACCTGCCTCCCCATCTGACCGCCTCTGCTTGAAGGACCGGGTGACAGGTTTAGTGCGAGAGGAGAGCACTGAGCTCCGATTCCCGGTGCATGTTTGCTGGGGACAAGGCTGCCTGGACGCGAGAGGCTCTTCCACTTTCTCCCCTGGTCTGCAACTTTCTCCAGGACACAGTCCAGTCTTCCTGACACGTCGCAGGTGCTCAGTCAGCATTGGAGTGGGGAGGGAGGAGCCCGGGAGGCCTTGGACGAGGCGCTGGGTAGCGGTCGAGCCACCGTGGTCACCTGTCTTTCTTTTTTCATTTGTACACTGGGCACCACATGGCCTTTAGCTACCTCCAAAAGAAAAAAAAATCAAACCTGCCCAAGAAGGTAGAGACATGCACAACCCTGCCTTCCCCATTTCCCCTTAATAATTACTAAAATCATACCTTTTTGCTTTTGTCAGTAGTTGCTAACTGGCTGTATGTTAGATATCACTCAGGGAACCTTAAAAAACACCAGTGCCCCGGCCCAGCTCCAGGTATGGGCCCAGGTGGTCGTGGGGGCAGCTCCTGGGGGTTCGCTGGGCAGAGCCATTCTGGGAAGATCTGGCAGAAAAGCCGCTGGGCCTGCGGGGGCCGCTCAAGCCGGAGCTGGGCCCATCAGCAGGTCAGCTGTGGTTGGGGGGAGTGAGGACACTGCCCCACGCTGGACATCACAGAGCCTGGCTGGCCAGGGTCGGGAGGCCGGTGTCAGTTCACGTTAGCAGTGAGGGAGAAACGGGCCTGTGTGCGCTGCCCCCTCGCTGACCTGCGCTGCACGACGCCCGGGGACATGGCTTTGGTCCGGACCCAGTCCAGGCCTTGCTCTGGACACAGCCTGGCGTGCGCCGCCCTGACCGCCAGGCATTGTCCCAGAGGCGGCTGCTCTCACCACCCCATTCGTGCAGGCTGGGCAGGCGGGAGACGGGGGAGCCCTTTTTAGGCTGTTTTCAAGGAGACGGATGCAGGCAGAGCCAGTGGCACCGAAACGGCAGCTAAGGAAAAGAGTCGACCCATTTCCAAAAATAGACCATCCACTGTCAGGGGAAGCATCTCTTTGTCTCCCCAAATCTGTCTTTCCGTCGGCTCCCAGGTTGTAAGGCAAGAAGGAGCCTGCTCTTGTCTGGGAATCAGAGGCTCCGGCGGGCACCGGGCTCCCCGCCCGCCACAAGGGCCCGATTGTGTGGGGCCCTGAATGCGCCCGTCTGTCACCACCCGCGCACCGGCTCAGCTCCCTAATGAGCCCGCTTTGGGAGTGGCCCTTTGTGGCGGGTTCCGGCCACGCTGCCCGCGCCAAGGCTGCATTTCCCGGCTGCTTAGTGTCCCTTGCTGGCCGGTGGGACAATGGGAAGCTCCTCTCCTCGGCCCCCACCTCTGCCTGCCCTTTCTCCAGAAAACTAGGAAGCAAATTTCTCCCTCTTCCAGCGCCCACTGCCCTGGCTGGCGGAGGGGCTCCCCTCCTCTCCCCCTGCCCGGCCCCCTCGCCTCTGCCTGGCCCCCTAGGCATTGTCTCTGCTCTTGTTCCCTTTGGGTCTGTCCCCTGGCACCTTCCCTGCAAACAGGCTCCTGTTTCCAGGCCTGAAGTGATGCAAATCCCCTCCCTCCCACCATCCTGCCTCTCAGGCCCCTCCCTTCCCCCCGAGGCCGAGCCCACTTCCCCACACATGATGCTCCTTGGTCCTGGGCGGTCCCAGACCCTGGAGTGTCGGCTCTGGCTCTGTCCAGTGGCCTCTTCTCGTCCTGAACTCTTGGCGGCATTTGATGTCTTATCTTCCAGGGCAGGGTGGTGTGCTGGTCACCTCTGACCTCCCTGACAGCCCCTCCTGCCCGTGGTAGGAAACATCCCCCCTGGGCTGAGCCCCGAGTCTCTCTCTACCTTTTGCTCCTGTTCTCGAGGCTCGGTTTCCAGTTTGCTACCGGTCATCACGCTGTCGACCCAGTGCCCTTCAGGTTTCGCCCCCTTCCCCTCTCACCTGTGCTCCTGCACCCACCACCTAACCCATGGCCACCTCTGTGCCAAGCTTCCTGGCTCTGGCCCTGAGCTGCCCACGGGCCACATGTGGCTGCTTTCCTTCAATTCAGTCACATCTAAGTAGCAGGAAACATTTCAGCCGCTCAGTCGCACTGGTCACTGTGGGTTTGCACATGCTCGGTACCTTACTGACAGTGAGACAAGGAACATTCCACCGTTGAGAGAGCTCTGTCGGCAGCACGGGTGTAGACGATGTCCACAGAAGGAAGCCTGGACACCTGAGCGTGTGTCAGGGGTTCCTGCTGCCTCCCTGGCAGCCTCGACGGCTTTCGTGCCCTGGCCCTGGCGTTGTGGCCCCGTGACCCGCCGGTGCTGCGGGAGGCACACTGCAGGCCCGTACACGAGTCGCCCCTTCCTGCCTCCTACACGTACTGGAATCTCATACTTCCTCAGAGGCATAGGTCAGCCCATGGGGGTGGACAGGCCACAGGATGGGGGACCTGTAGCCCTCGTCCAGGCAGGAGCGGGGCACCAGAGACGGGCTGACAGGGTGGGATGGGCAGCTCTGGGAGGTGGTCAGGAGGCCCTGGGGTGCTCCCTGCCCTCCTGCTGGGTCCACACTCCAGGGCTGCTTGGATCTGTAGCCCCTAATCCCTTTCTGGTGAGTTAAAAGCTTGTCCCCTGTGAGTGCTGGCCTGGTGTGGGCAATGTGATCTGCTCCGAAGTGCACGGAGCTGAAGTATTGTCAGAATCCCTGGATGAAAAGACCCCTTGTGTTCCGTGCAACCCAAACTCTTGGAGCAGGAGGGAGGCAGAGAGGGAGCGGCCCTCCTGCAATTAGCAAATGCTCCAGGTGGGTGGGTCACCTGGGCTCTGGGAACCCTGCAGAGCAGGCAGGTGTTCTGGAACCTCCTGGCCTGGTGCTTTATCTTGGGGGATGTGACAGGAGGGAGGAGCCTGGGCCAGCTCAGGGCTGTCCCTGGACCCTCGGCAGCCCCCACAGCCTGAGTCAGCCTGTTGTCTCTGCACTGACCGAGTGGTCTGTGACCTCTGCAGCCGGTCAACCAGTGTGTCCTCCATGGACTCCTTAACTGGGGGTAGGGGGGATGACAGGCTTCAGGGACCCCCGGAACCCTAAAATGACTATGCACTCATGTGGGTTCTGGGATAGACCCACAGCTTTAGTCAGGGGCTGGAAGTGGTCCTTGGTCAGGAAAGATGAAGAACTTCAGTCCGAGGGTCAGTGAGGCTCCTGCCTATAGCCTTTAAAAAACACATGGGCATGATGTGTGCTCATGGGTGGCAAACGCCACGCGGAACACAAGGCATTGGTCTTCTGTAGGTGACCGGGTACTCCGGACATCCCAGTGGTCCAGGCTGTACCTGCTGCCCAGCAGCTTTGGACGAGAGCCCTGTGCTCACTCCTGCCCAGGCGCCCTCAGGTCACCCTGTGCCTCTTTCCCGGGGTGGTTTTATTTATGTGAGGTCTTAGGGTTGGTGAATGTTGGCATGCAAGGCTTTGTTTCCTGGGCTTCTTCCTTCTGATTGTTTTCTTCCTGCTGCATCTTTGCCCAATCTCCTTGGGCCTCAGTTTACCCATCTGTGGGTGAGGCAGTTGGACCAGATCCATGATGCTCAGAGACCCCCCCCATGGAATATAGGCAACTTCCAGAAGCCTGGGCCATCCCTGTCACCAGCCTTGCCTAGGGGCTGTTCCTGGCCCAGCCTCTTCTCCCCGACCAGCAGAACCAGTGCTTTTGGGGGCTTTTCTGGACATTCCTCCTGCTTTGGGGCCTCGAGGACCTGCAGTGGCCTGTTTCCTAACCTCAGGCCCTCACCTTCCAAGTGCTCGTCTGGTGGGGGAACGATCTGGCCCAGAATCAGAGAGGGCGGCGGGGGCACCCTTGCCAGCCCCGCCCGCAGGCTTTGCTTTCCTGCTGGCTCCACGAGGGCCAGCCCCATTGCCAGCAGGAGCAGAATGAAAACGGAGGAGTCTTCTCATTTTCTTCTTTTGAATTGTGACCTTGATCTCTCCTCTTCACTCCTACAGACCAGGCCTCTGGTGGCTTTTGAATAGGTCTGTGGGCTCCCTTTTCTCTGGCTAAATATACATGCATTGGGTGTCCCTGGCTTCTATGACAATGGCAGGCTTGGGAGAAACTGGGAGGGTCTGGGGGCAAGGAGAAGAAGGCAGTGTGTGCCCAGGACTGGCCACTTCGGGCACCCCGGGCAGATGTCCCCACCGAGTTTGACTCTGAGAAGTGCTAATGTACTCGCATGCCAGCTGCACGCAGGATGTGTTCATCCTCCTCGATGCAGCAGGAAGGCCACCCTTTGGGGGGTACCTCCCAGGGCCATTCCCGCTTGCCCCTTGCTGGCTTGCTGACTGGCAGCTGGACGAAGTGGAAATGACGGTCCAAATGGAGAACCTGGCCCAGGAGGCCTGCGTGGGCCTCAGGGTGCGGGGTCCTTTGGGTGAGGACTGGCAGGCAGAGGCAGGCTGGGAGGGCCCAGTGGAGACCTGAGGTGTTGGACCAGGGCTCGCCGCATTCTCCACGAGGACAGGGGCGCCGCGGCTCATGGGGAGGGTGATGTGGCTTTGTTTATTTGCATAGCAGGCATTTCGGGTGTGGGGCCTCCAGGCTGAGTGGCCTCCTGCCTGCTGTGGTGTCCTGCTGTGGTGTCCTGCTGCGGCACCCAAGGGCGAGCCTGCGGGAGAGGGAGGATCAGCCCCCCAGCACCCTGGGGGTGTGGCCAGGAGGGCGCTGTGGTCCTCAGGCCCCCGGCTGTGCAGAGGCACAGTCCTTCCCTGCAGCCCTGCTCGGCTGCACACGCCTCCCGAGAACATGGCTGCCCTCGGGTGCCCAGGCCCCTAAGCCTGTGTCTTCCCACCATGCCAGGCCGTGGCCTTTCCCATGTGGGCACGCGGTTCCTGCAGCAGTGAAGGAGGCCATTGGCCCAGAGGTGGGTGGGTGGGTGATGGTCTGAGCAACTTGGGCAGCCGGGAGGGGCAGGGCTGGCTGGGAGCCTGGGAAGAGTCTCCGTCACCTGCGAAGCAGACCCTTGGCTTAGACATCTCCAAGGGCCATCCCGTAGGGGCGTGGACTAAATTCATAAACCCTGTTGTTGACTTTTTTTTTCCTTTCTAAAAAATTAGGAAACTAACAAAGTCTCCATCGAAGGCCCTAAACGAGACTTAGTTCTGATCATTAATGTCAGGCACTGAGGCTATTTTTTGGTAACAGGGCTCTGAGGGCTTTAGCAGCAGTTAATTTCCTTGTAGGGGATGGCAGAAGGGTCTTGGGGGGCAAAGAGCAGTGACCAGTGGCAATGGGGGTGTCGGCTGAGGGGGTCCTGCTCTGAACCCCTGGGGCTCTCCTGCGGCAGGGGCTGCCTGGGGTCATGAGCCCCAGCACCTGTGTCCTGAGATTTTATCCCTTTCATGCCCCCAAGCAGCATCAGGTCTCTGGTGGGCCTGGGAGGGCGGGAAGGGGAAGGGCCCCTGGGCGGGGCGGGGGAGGCTGCCCTGAGCCTTGGGCTGGTGGGGCCATTAGGGGCTGGTGGGCCTGGCTGGGATCTTGGCCACCGCTGTGCATTCCTGTTCTGCTGGGACTGTCCCTCCCACTCCCACCCACAGGAGCAAGCAGGCCCCTGGGTGGGAAGGGCAGGGCCCCCCGTGGCATGGGGGTCTATCTGTGGCTGCAGCTCACCAGCCTGGGCTGCCTTGTACGATTTGGGGCCGTGCCAAAGGTCCAGCTTCTTCCAGCTGGGGAAACTGGCTGGGCAGCAGCAGGGGCGAGAAGGAGCAGTGGCAAGAGCTGGGGTGGCATGACAGGGGAGCCCCATCGGCACCCCGAGCCTTGGCACATCGCTGTTCTCCACGTCCCCAGTGGCTCAGATAAGAGATGCTTGTTTTCGAGAGTGATGAGTTGGCATATGGAAATGATGCCTCATTAAAGAGCTTTCTTTCTCAAAATGCATGCATTTATCATGAAAGCGCTTTGGGAGGAGGAATCCTCGGGGCTGCCTTAGTCTTATAAACATGCAGATGAGGAAGCGGAGTCCCTCAGCCCATGGAACTTCACCTGCACCCCCTCCACATCCCATAGTCTAGCACGTTCCAGTGAGTTCCCCACTGTGGCACTTAGGCAAGTGCCCCCCAAGCCTGTGCCTCAGTTTCCTGCCTGTGGAAGTGGCAGGTTTGGTGGTTCAGCACCTGGACCTGGTCTGCTCCAGGCTGGGCCACCTCCAGCAGCACCACCCACTGTGAGGGACGTTGGTGGCAGATGGGACCCGAGCCTTTGGCGCCTGCTGATGGCCATGTCCCCCACCCCCAGGCTGTGCCCTGGTGGCTGGTGTTTGGGAGACAGATGGGTCTGGTGTTTCCGAGTTGGCTTTTCTGTGTGTGTGGCGGGGTGGGGGCAGGGTTGCTTTAGGCACCATGCAGAGGGATCAGGGTCCTGGCTTGGGCCCAGCGTGGCCCCGGACTCACTGTGAGACTTTAGCCAGGCACCCCTCCTTGGAGCCTCATCTATAAGGGACCCCTGAGGTCCCCTCCCGCCCTGCCCCTTTCTGGGCCTCAGACTCATGGGAGGGTCACTGTGACTTACTGCTCGGTCAAGATGTTACCTGAGGCAGGGAAGGGTGACCTGGAAGAAAAGGTCTACCCAGAGAGGGACGGTGGCTCTGTGTGAGGAAGAGGAAGGAGGTCGCCCGTCGGAGGCCTGGGCCCCAGCCCCGAGCAGGGCCTCTTCCGAGCTTCAGGCCTGAGGTCCAGGGCAGCAGGGCCTTGGGCTTGGCTGTCTTGTCCGCCTCCCTGCTCTGTTTTGCAAAGGGCTGGGCCAGCCCCTGTCAACTTGCCAGGTGGATCCCAGGTAAGGAGGTATTTGGTTACCTGCCTGGCACCCTGAGGGTCTGTGCCACCCAAGAGGGTCCGGAGGGAGGGTCCTCGTACCTGAACTCTGGTCCTGGGTCCACCTGTTTGATCCAGACACATGCGCACACCCACACGCCTCACCTTTGTGCCTGTTAAGTGAGGTGCCCCGTGTGTTCTGTCTCACGGGCTGTTGAGGATCAGACAAGACGTGTACATAGTAACAGGAACTGTGACAACAATACTAGCAGGAACAATAAAAGCTAGCAGTTGCTCAGTGCTTTCTACGTATTCACTCACTTAACCCTTATGTCTTCCCCATTTAACCGGAGAGGAACTGAGGCACAGAGAGGCTAAGTAGCTCGCCCAAGATCCCGGTGTAGAAAGCAGCAGAGCTGGGCTTTGACCCCCCACACCCTGGCTCTGGGGTCCCCATACCTACCCGCTTTGTTCCACCTCTCTGCGCTCTGTCCACGTAAAAGCGGCCTTTCCCCCATCAGCAACTTGTTCTTCTTCCAAAACTACTACGTTTTTATTGTAGGGAATTTAGAAAAATAACTACCTTTGACCCCAGCACCCAGACGGCCTCTGCGTATGGCTGTGAAGGTGGCCCGTGGTGACATTGTTATCAGTTCTTGGCCTGTGTCCTCATTGCCCCTGGGGCGCTGGCTGCGGGACTGGGCATGGTACCGGGGCAGATCTTGTTTGGCACGAGATTTCTTTCCCCTCCCGCGTGTGGTTATGTGCCCTTGATAGCTGGGTACTGGCAAGCAACTCATCCTGGCTCCGAAGCCATTCGGGATTTGCTTTTCACAGCGTGCCCCACGTTGTGGATTTCTCCTGGTGCGTCACATGCCCCAGATGTTGTCTCTGCCTTCGGTTTGATCTGAGACGCGCAGCCTCCCTCGTGAGCCTGAGCTCTGCCTTCCTGATTTATCCTGGGATTCCCCTGGCGGCAGCCCGGGGAGGCGAGAACCTCTGCTGACGTGACGCGCCCGCCATGTGAGCTCTACTGGGGGTGGGGAGCGAGGCAGCCCCCTTTGTCTGGGCTCTGCTCGAGGGGGAGTGTGCGGGGACAGTGCGGCAAGGATGCTCACACGCTCCGGGCGTCACGCTTGGCAGGCATGCTGCGCAGGTGGAGCTCTCTCACCTGGCCCTGTCAGACCTTGGGCTCCAAGCCCCCCATTCCCAGCAAGATTTGCCACCGACGGAGATGCAGATTATCGTCTGCCTAAATAATCTGTTGCCCATCTTGGAAAAACTTGGAAGACACTGCAAAGCTCAAAATCGAAATTTAAGAATCACCTATCTATAATCCCGCCCTCACAGAAGCTGCAAAGGTAGTACACAGGGCTCCCGTGTTCCCTTCCCCACTTCCCCCGATGGTGACATCTCACATAAGTATAGTGTGTCATCAAAGCCAGGACAATGACACAGGTGCAATGCAGTGAACCTGACTGCAGACCTGAACTCAGATGCACTCGTTTCCGTGTGTGTGTGTGTGTGTGTGTGTGTGGGCACTTTATGAGATTTTATCACATGCATAGATTTATTACACACACTTTAAAAAAAAACAAACCTCATTATTTAGAGCAGTTTTCAGATTTACAGAAAAATTGAGAAGATGGTACAGAGAGTTCCTGTAAATTCTGCACCCAGTTTTCCCCGATACTAACTTCTTACAGTGGGGTTGTACGTTTGTTGTAATGAATGGAGCGATACTGGTACCTTAGTACCAACCAGAGACCACACTTTCTGCAGATTCCTGAGTTTTTGCTTAATGCCTTTTTCTGTTCCGGATCCCATCCAAGACACCCACTTTCAAAAACGCATTTTGCCACATTGTGTTCCTACAGTTTTTGATCCCACTTTTTTTTCACATGAGCATGTTGAGAATATCTCATCACATCCTCGTCTGTTGTTTGCACACATCATTTCGGGTGGCCTTTTGCTCGTTCCAGCGTACGGACGTCCCCCCACGACCTTGGGGCGGTCGGGGTCAGAAGCGATGCTGCATCCTCGGTGCAGCCATGGGCATTGTGCCGGTCTTGGCTGGGCCTTCCTGACAGAGCAGTCAAAGGGCCAGTCCTGGCACCGCGCCCGTGTAAGGGGGCGACAGTTTTGGAGGCGCACGGGCCTCTCCCAGTATCCCTGCCACCGCTGGGTGTGACCCGCTGAGATGGCTGAGCTGGAGTGAACACGCAGGTGCGTGTCTGAAACAGCCGGGCAGGGGCAGGGAGGGGTATTCCTTGCATGGAGGAACAGGTCGGAGCTCGGCTCTGCCCCCACTGGCCCCGGGATCTTGGTTGAGTCCCACCACCTCCCTGAGCCTCAGTTTCCCCTGGGGAAGTGGGGCACACTCAGATGTCCTTCGCAGGCTTGTTGGGAGGGGTAAACGAGGGTTCGCATGTGAAGGGACTCGCCGTGACCGCGTCAGTAACAACTCAGACCACGGATTTTAGTTCTGGTGTACGACCACGCAGCCCGGAGATCAATTTGGTTTAAAATAGCTTCTCATATCTGGAGATATTTCCGAAGGGTCGTCAGCCGCCAGCCCTCTTCTGTGGCCTTTCAAGGAAGGCCATGAGCAGCAGGTCCCACTAACAGGATGTTTCTCTGCCAGCCCATTGAGAAATCCCCCTGGAAATCCTCCTTTGGCCCTGGCGCAGGCAGGCGAGAGAATTGGAGACAATGGGGAACCGGGGAACAAAAGGCACCATTGTTCAGGCTGCCCAGGCAGGGGTCAGGGGATGCCCCAGGCCAGGACGGGCAGACCATCGTGCTGGTCGCTGGATTTCTGACCGCCAGTGGGGTGGCTGTGAGCACCCTAGGGAGGAGGAGAAGCGGGGCCAGACCCCAGGTCTGGGGCTCCATGCTCTGTCCTCTGCTGGGCAGTTCCCTCTTGGGAGGTAGAGCTTTACCCCTTATCTTCAGGGGCTGCCTTCTTGCTGGTGGAGTTCAAACACCCAGTGGGGCTGACCAGCCTGGTGTAGCGTAGCTGGTGGTCTGGTCACAGGGCTGTGTCCACCCTGCCTGGCCCTGGATAGCCCAGTGGTTTGTGGAGCCCGAGCCAGTCTGAGCGTGGGCCTGTGATCTCGCCGGGCTGGGTGCACCTGCCGCTCCTTCTCCGGTGCCGTTGGTGGGGTTTCACCCTCACGCACCCACCCTCCGCTCCAGCCGTCCTGGGTTGGGCCTCCCAGCCGGCTTCCCTGCCTCCAGGACTGCCACCTCCAGCCCTCACACTGCCCTTCCGGAGTGTTCTTCCTGAAACACAGCCCCTACCCTGCACCCCGCCCTTCAGGGACCTCTCGGCCTCAGCATGAAGTTCAGGGTCCTGGAAACAGTTGGACATGCTCTGTGATCTGGCTCAGATTCCTTTTCCACACTCCTCCCATGTCTTCTGGAAGCTTCCGTGACCCCCGGCTAGTAGCAGTTCCTGAGGACCACCCAGTGGTTCCATATTCCACTGTCTTTGCCCTGGCTGTCTTCTCTACCCCCAGTTCCCTCGCCTCCCTTCCCCTCCCCTCGTTTAGAAAACCCCACTTGTCTCCAGGCCACGGCTGAGACACGGCTCGCTTACTGTCCAGCCACCCCTCCCACCGGGGTCCAGACCCCCTCCTGCCTTCACCCTAGTGCGTGTGCGGACCTCTGTGAGGCGTGTCTCTGGGCCATGTCTGTCCATTGACCTCCTAGGATGGTGCCGCATCTTAACTGCGCTTGGTCTGTACCCCATGGTCCACTTGGGCTGTGACCCTGGAGTGGCCGGCGGGTGCTGGGGACACGTGAGACCTGATGCTGAGGACTGAGCCTGCCAAGCTTCAGGGCCACACCTGAGCTGCCCAGCCTCTCCTTCCTCTGGGGGCCCAGGGGGTCAGGCCTGCTGCTTCCTGTCCCAGAGGTTCCAGCCGCCTTGCTGACCGAGTTCCTGGAAGGTGTCTGTTGTCCAGTAACCGCCCCAGGAACACGAGACGGAGGGGCCAGCCCTGCCCAAGTGACTCACTCTGGGGTGTGGGAGGTTGTCACTGTGGTCTGCTGCTGTGGGCCCTACCCCCAGCCGAGACACCCAGAGCTTTGGGGCTGAGCCTCAGGCCCCCTCTGGTAGACAACCTAATAACCCTGTGTGCCTCAGTTTCCTCACTAGTAGGATGAAGAGAGCCACCAACCCCTGCTCATGAGTTGGGCATAAAAGTCAGGAGAGGTGCCGGTAGACAGGGGCTGGCGTGTGGGGATCTCTCAGCTCTAGCCTGGACTCACGTCCCCCAAAGCCCCGGGCCTGTCCCTGCCTCCTCGAGAGCCGCACTTGTGCCGGCAGCTGCACTGCCCCAGCCCCCTGGAAGGCTGGCACTTTGGCCTGCCTTCAGCAATCCCAAATCCACATCCACGCCTTTCCCCACCTCGTCCTCCTGGGTTTCTTGCCTGGGCCGTGTGGGGCTGGGTCCTGGGCAAGGCTCCCAGAAGAGTAGGGAGTGAGTCAGGCAGTGGGGGCCTGGGGATGCACGTCCTGGGGCCTGTGGGGCAAGCCAGCAGGAGCCTGGGGTGAGGGGCGCCCCCTGCCTGCCCCAGAGTCATGGGCAGCTTCAGGGTGCAGCGCCCACCTGGACCCTCGGCTGGCGGGGGCAGGGTCGAGGAACAGGGGCCTTGGTTTGTGGGGCGCTGAGGAGCTTGGCTCCGGGAAGGTGTGAGGTGAGGTGGGAAGGAAGGGTGAGGTGTGAGTGTGCATGTGTCTCCACGCACAGCCGGCGCTGGTACCCCGGACCCTGCACGTCTGTGTGTGTCCCCACAGCCTGCCACGCTCTCCTCCTGGTCACGTTCAATTGTTTAAAAGCATTTCTCTCTGCCGCTTCTATTTTTGCCTTCGACGTTTAGTTAAATGCTCACAACTGCTGGGCCATTGGCACAGTGGTGAGTTTATCATGTGTAATTGGGAGAAAGGACAATTTTATTTCCTTTAATACAAGTGCTGCCCCTCAGCCCCATTCTAAGAACAGAGCTGACTTCTCTAAGCTCCATCCTAGGGTGAGATTTAATAATCTGCTGGAAGGTGTGACTGTACCTGTGGAAGGTTCTAGGTGGCAGGTGGATGCGGTCGGTATAACCGTGCTGGTGTTTACACGCTCCCTGCACCCTGCCTGTGGTCCTGCTGAGAGCGTGGAGGAGGGGCTCACTGACCTTGTCCCCACAACCTCCCGGGGGGGGGGGGGTTGGGGGGTTGGGTGCTGAGAACTCGCAGCCCCTCTCCGTTGCTTATGAGGCTGCTATTGCAGGTGAGGAAACCGAGGCACAGAGCCTGGAGGGAGCTGCTCAGGCCACACCGCAGAGGGCTGGTGGCTCCCGGCGACCCCAAGCCCTGAGATGCCTGCGCCCGGGACACCCGCAGCCCCCTGGGCTCCTCAGTGTCCTTTTCCCGGGGAGACAGTCAGAGAGACCCCAAGTCCTGGGCTGAAGCTCTGCCTCCAGCCGTGGTGCCAAGCAAGATGGGGGAGTGGAGCAGCTGTCCCCCCGTAGACACTGTCCTGGACGTGGTGTCCCCGTGGCACACCCCATGGAGCCCGCTCTGCCGGTGGAGGAGAAGCAGCCCTGGGGCAGGCCAGGGAGGCCCAGCGTGACTCCGGCAGCCGCCCACTTGCTGGGCAAATTGTCGTACTTTTCTGGGCCTCAGTTTCCTCTGCTGTTGAGTGGGCTCAGGGAAACTCACATGTCCTGTGCACATCAGGACACACACCCGGCTTGCAGCAGGTTCTTGAATGGTGGCCGTGCGGCTGTTTATTCAGTCTGTGTTTATTCTGAGCCTGGAGCAGGGCTGCTGGGAGGGGGAGTGAGGGGCGAGATGCAGACCTGAAACCAGAGAGGAGGCGTCCCAGGGATATTGTTTTCTGGGGTTTGGAATCGGCCCAGCCCAGTGCAGGCCTGGCCCTGATGGCGTCTGCTCTGACTCATGAGGCCTCTAGCTTTGGTGCTGATCGGGGAGGGGAGAGCGGGGGTCCCTGGGGCCATGGTGTTCACTGATGTCACTGGGTGTCCAGGCAGCCTGGGGGGAGAGAGGGAGCTTGCCAGGGGGTGCAGGTGGGTGCTATGGTGAAGGCATCCAGGGCAGCGTGGAAAGAACTGCTGCCTTGCTGTGTTACCTCAGGCTTATTGCTTACCTTCTCTGAGCCCCAGTTTCCAGGAGAGCAATTGATAGTCTCTTCCTCCCTCCGAGTCCCCGGGTATTGTGTGACACCCCATGGAAGCTGCCTGTCTCTGGGCAGCCCTGATCAGGAGCCCTGCTCACCCCAGGTTGGGTGGGAAAGGGCCGGGGTGAACGTGAGGCTCTGGAACCATCGGCATCCCACCTGCCCCTGTCATCCCTGTCTGTGCTTGTGACTTGGCCCCTCATTTTGGATTCCCTGGACCTCAGGTTCTCAGGGCTAAGCTTCTGGGCCAGAGGCTGGTCTCACGTGTGGTTCACCAAAGGTGCATGGACGGCACCGTCCTGTTGTGGAGAGATGACACACAGGTCTGCGAGTTGCCAGGCAGAGGCCAGGGCAGGCCTGGGAGCTGCTGCTCCTCTGGACTCAGCCCGTCTCCTGGGCCATCTTGGCCATGCAGGTCGGAGCAGGAAGGGGCGCCTTGAGCTGTGTGGCCTGGGGACCCTCAGAACCAAGCTCAGTCTTGGGGCCCTGGCCTTGGGTTTTAGATGGAGCCAGTGGGCTTTGGGAGGGCTGTGTGGGGAGGCTAGCAGCCATGCGCACATTTTCCTAAGGGACTCTAGGAATCCCCACCAAAATGTCACAGTCCGACTTGTGATCTGTTTTTGTCTTGGATGTGCCCCCGGGCCACCTCTGTGGGACTGTAGCTATTTACTCTTTGGGGATGAAGGGAGGTGTGACCTTCAGTGTGAGCCATGCCCAGTGGAGGTGCCTGGGCCGGGGAGGTTCATGGGGCTGGGCGGCTGGTGCAGCTGGCTCTCCCCAGGGGTTCCCACTGCAGTGGGAGCTCTGGAGGGAGTGGAGGGTCTTTTCTCTGCCTGCAGGTGTGATTCCGCCTGGGAAGTGATTCAGATCCCTGATGTCCACCCCATCCCTGCAGGCAGCCGTGAAACGTGACCTGCCTGTGAGGGTCAGTCTGTGTGGGAGCATGACTCAGGGCAGGCCCACGGAAGCCTGGGGTGGGGGGCGATGTCATGGCCTGCTCCTGCCTGGCGGCCTGTTGCAGGGCCCCGCACACGTGGGCTCGCTATGCCGGACCGTGATTCAGAGAGGGTCCCAAAGCAGCTGGGGGCTTGCAGGGCTGCCCCGCCCCCGGTTGTCAATTTAAGGGGAAGAAATCTGCTGTCACAGACATTTGTGATGATTTCCTCTAGAGTTGGCAGCTTGCATTTTGTGATGTTTTGAGTTCTTGGGGGAGTTTTCTCCCTTTCTTGTTGGGTCCTTCTGGCCACCCTTCGAGGCGTGTTACCCACAGAAGGGGACAAGGGTCCCTGAGCAACTACTCAGGGCTGGTGCCAGCCAGGCCCTGGACATCAGATGGGATTCGGCTGGGGCCCTTTGGGGTGGACGGTGTACTGGCAGGGCCCTGGTGGCAGAGGGACCCAGGACCCCTGCTCATGAGTCATGGAGCCTCCCTAGGCTCCTGAGGTCATTGCCACGCCCCTGGCACAGTCAGTGCCGACCAGTACCCATGAGCCTCCTAATTCCCGTCTGCTGGCCAGGCTCCGAACGTGGCCCCACCCCCCTGGAGGCTCCCGTGTGAGGGAACTCAGGCAGGACAGGCCGGGTCCCAGGGGTGTTGCCAGCAGAGCAGGAAGGAGGAGGGCACTGGCCTCGGAAAGGCCACCCTCTGGCTGCCGTCCTGACCCTCCAGGAAGCCTTTCTGCCCCGTTGCTAGTTGAAGGTGAGTCACTGTCTTCTCAGGGTCTGTGGGTGCAAACCTGGGGATGGCCCATGGGATGGCCAGTGTCCACTGAGTGACCTCCACCTCTGGTCCCTGGAGGAGGACCTGGCCCCTGACCTCCGTGGCCTCCCGGACCCACTGTGGCAGGCCCTCGCTGGTTCCTTCTGCAGATGTGGAAGCAGGTTCAGGAATGTGCTGGGGTCACAGAGGTGAGGGCGGTGAGGCCCCCGGCCCGTCTGGTGCCACATCAGGCAGGCATGAGGACCAGCCAAGTCAGATGCTGCTGCTGTGCCCTCAGCACCGACCGCCTTTCCTACTGTCACCCCGACCCCCACCTTCCCAAATTCCACACCCCCTGGCTCCCACCTCCCTGCCCAGGTCTGGACTGAGTTTTGCAGGGTCCCCTGTGCCTCAGCCTGGGGCAGTGAGCATGTCTGTGCCTCTTACTCTAGGAAGGATCTAGCTGCGTCTGCCAGGGAGCAGACAGAAATCCCCAGAGCAGCTTTTACTTCTTTATTGAGGCTTTGGGGATTGGGGGAGGGAGCCAGGGCGTGGTAGTCCTGGAGGGGGCAGATGTAGGTCAGAGAGCACAGCAGGGTGACAGCTTCCAGGACTCAGACCTGTTCTGGATGCAGGGCAGACACAGTGGAGCAGGAGGAAGGAGCAGGTGTTCCTGTCTCGGAATTTAACCCCTGCGTGTCCCTGACACCCGAGCCGATCCCTTCTGTCAACGAGGATGTCCTGTCCAAATCCAAATGAGTTGAATTCCAAATGGCAGCTCCTGAATGGGGCCATCCCTGACCATCCTTCACATCCCTGATGGGAATAGATGATGAGTCCAGCGAGGGAAGATCAGGGAGACCCCCTCGGACAGCCCCTCACTGCATGTAGGCGTAGAGGTCTTGGAGGGGCCAGCGGTCGCCCTGCAAGTTGGTGCAGGCGTTAATATTTCCGGAGGTCTGAGGCTCAGAGAAGTGATTCAATGGGGTCTGACCAGGCTTCCACGGGGCGGGGGCCACGGGGCTGGGGGTTGTAGGGAGTAGTGCATCCTGCTGGAAGGCTACCATCCCTCCCTCTGGTGGCAGCACCCCTGCCTTGTGTAATGGGAATGTGGGGCCACCCCGGGACTGTTCAGAGAGGAGAGAATGGCATCATTTAGAGCTGAGTGCTGCTGCCTCGGGTCCCTGCCCTGTGGGGAATTCAGGCTCCTGGCTGCGCACTGCCCTTCCAGCCAGAGCACCCAAGCCGTGGGGGCCTCACCACTGATTGCCTGCTGTCAGCAAGCCTCCGTTTAGCCAGCTACTGTATGGGGAAACTGAGGCCCAAGTGGGTGAGGGGCGACTGATCTCGAAGGCTGTGGTCTCAGCTGGTTCCTAAACACCCGTGACAGCTGAGTTCTGTGCGTCCATGTAAGACTAAATGACCTTCACTTGAGCTCAAAATAACACTCTCCTAAGGGGATTGGGGAAATGGGAGGAGCTATTGAAGCCAATGAAGCCCCCCCTGCAAACCAGGCGAGCCAGCTTTAGAGCCCTGGTCACCCACAGCTCAGTCCCCTGCCGGGAGCACCCGGGGTCCTGCGTGTCTGCCCGTGTTGCTGCTCATGTTCACCGTAGGTGGGAGGCTGAGCTGATGCTGCACAGCTGAGCAGCAGGTGCTGCCGGGGACATGGGGGCGCCAAGGGGAGTGAAGTGGCATATGGGACCCTGCGTGGTCTCTGAGTGCCCCCAGCAGCAGCAGTGGCTTTACTTGTCCCCTCTTGTTTTGGCACCTGGCTCTGTCCTAGCCTTTGTACATAGTGTCTCCTACGGTCACCACGAGGTCTGGCTCTGAGGTCGCTGTCATCCTGTCTTATGCACAGCGAAGGCAGGGCTCAGAGGTCAAGTAGCCTGGTTACGGTGGTCCGACAGAAGAGAAGAATTGGAACCAGGGCCCCCTGCCCCGTCTGTGCCCTCACCTTCCTTCCTCGCTGTTTTTTGAGCACCCTTCGCAGAGGCCCCATTTCCATGCTCCCGGATGCTTCCGTGATCAAGACAGACAGAGGCCTCCTTGATGAGGTGGACGAACTAGCAAAGAAGTCTAGGGACAGGATAGTTTCATATACTGGGGAATGCTGGGAGAATGGGAGACAGGTGGTGGCAGGGGGTGGCGTGAGGAGGGGCCAGGTGAACTGGGGCTTGGATGGTGAGGAGTGATCCCTGGGGCTTTGCAAAAGCTGGACGGAGGCCCTGCTGGCTGGAGTCTGGGGCCTGCAGGGGGAGAGTTGGAAGTTAGAGTTTTATCTGAAGCTTAGCAGAGGTGTGACACCATCTCATTGACACTTCTGAGGCTCTCCGGCTTCCCTGGGGGGATGGGCCTGGGCTGGTGGTGCCTGGATTACAGGCTGAGACACCAGTCAGGAGCCCTGCAGTGTCCTGGTGACAAAGGCCACATGCCACAGCTTTCGGTCTCCTTGTGGGGTGTTGGGGGGAAGAGATGGCAGCAGTGGTGTGAATGACGCTGACATGAAGCCTTAGGAGTCACATATATGTTATTTCTTGGGAAAACCAATTCATTTTTGGAGAAGCTGAGCTGTCCCCCAGGAATGGGGGGCTTCTTTGGGAGGGGGCATGGCCTGGCTGTTCATAAACATTGCTGCTGCGACTGCTGTGCTGACTTCTGCCGGGCCAGGGTTGTAGAAGCCCACCCCGGAGGTTCCTCCAGGGGCCATCGCCCCTGTGAATGTGGGACCTGGGGCTTGGGAGGCCATGTGACTTCTGCCTCTGACTTCCGGAGACCTCCAGAGGCTGGGTTAGGGTTCGGGTTGCAGGACACTGCCCAGGGAGAGTGTGGACCTCATGCTCTAGGCACACCCCATGGGGAGGGTGTGCACACGGGTGGTCTCCAGCTCCACTGCCCACACCCCTGCCCCCTTGTCCCCTTGGCTCCTCTCCTGGTGTCTGTGGGGCCAAGCTAAAGGGGGCAGAGGGCTGGACAGGCACGATGTTCTGGGTCACCCATGAGCCACAAGCTCTCAGCAGCAGCAGGGGAAGGGGCAAGTGGGATTTGTTCTAATCAGCCTGGGAGACAGGCTCACGGAAACAGTCACAGGGCATCAAACTGGGCATCTGCCTTCCTGAAACATTCATACCGGCAGGCCCTGGACAGGCCACAAATTACCCTGTGCGTGTGATTCAATTTCCCATCCTCCTTTTTCTCCAAGGAGTTGCTGGCATCATAAATTTTACTGCAAATGGTGGAGAAGAAAAGAAACAGAGACGCTACAGCTTTTAACATCCAGACTGCGTGTGATCTTCCTGGTGGTGGGGGGGGCCCCCTGGTCCCCTGCTCCCCTGCAGATGTCGGCTGAGCCTCCTGGCCAGGCAGGCCTGTTACGGCCGCTGCCTTTGGACCTGTTGCCTGACTTCGCGGCTTGGGGCTGCGTCTCTCCTTTCTGATGGGACCCACGTTCAGCTCTGCTGTGCAAGTTCGGCGCACACACGTTGGAAAGGTGCTTACTTGGTCATCACAGCCGCTGGAGCTGGGTGTTTATTAGAAATTGGTGGCCTTTATTATTACTGGTGTTGGAGGTGGTGTTGCTGTGACTGTGACTGGTCCAGTAGCCCTGGCAGGCAGACCCCGGCGAGAGCCCTGGGAGGAGGCCTGGCAAGGCCTGTTGGATTTTGGCGTGTTCGTTCTGGAAAGGCCCGTCTTTGGTGTCTCCTTGCTCCTCCCCCATGTCCTGGCTCTGGCTGGGCTTCCTTTGTCTTCATTCCTGCTTCTGGTCTGCATGGGGTGGTCTTCCCTGGCAGATGGGGGCCACCTGGGCAGAGGCGGGGCAGCAGGGCGGGGTGGACAGCTGGTGGGGAGGTGGCGGGAACCCGCAGGGGCTGGCTTTGCACTGGCCGCGGGTTGGAGAAACACCTCGTGGGGTCCAGGAGTCAGGAGGTGGCTACTTTCCCCAGGAGGGAAGGAGGCCCCATTCCATTTCCTGGGACCACCCAGGCCAGAGGTCTGTGCCCGCCAGTGGGGTCTCTGCCACCCCTCTCCTTTTCTGCGAATGCCCCTCCATTTGTGTTCAGAGTTGGGGTCTTTCTGCTCCTTCTCCAGAGCTGCGTAGCCTGTGAGGTCTGTGTTATCTGTCCCTAGAAGGCTGAGTCTAGATAAGCTGGCTCTGGCACTTGGAGGAGCCTGGGGGCCTGGAGGTCGTCTCTGGATGCATTTGTCTTTTCTCCTGCCTGGCTTGGTGGGTTATAGCCCTGGCCTCAGGCCCTACTGTGTCCCTCCTCCGTACGTAGAGTCCATCAGGGACCTGATGGAGGGTCAAGGTGTGGCCAGGTGCGCAGGTGCTGCAGCACTCTCTGGGGTCAGCGCCCCCACTTTCCTGACTGCGCTGAGCCTGCTGGGAGGAAGAGCGCCGTCCAGGGCCCCATGTTGGCTGCTGTGTGGCCTTGGGCGTGGGTAACCTTTCTGTGCCTCTCTCTGCAGGGGTAGAGCGGGGGAATGCCAGAACTTTCTGTATGGCAGGTTTGTGGTGAGGGCTGGATGGGATGAGGTGTGTAAGGCGCTCAGAACAGACTGTGAAGGCTGCGTGTAGATGTAACTGCACGGCGGTGGCAGTTTGGCCTCAGGAGAGCACATTTCGAGCCCCCCGTCAAAATTCCCTCTTTGGAGCCCCTGCCCCACAGGTCCCTGTCCCACTTACGTCGGAGCTACCCAGGTTCAAGCAGGGCCTGGGCTCTGGGTCTTTCTGAGCTCCAGCATGAGCAGAGGCTCTAAGTGAGCCCGTCTTGGTTTAATCCCTCCCTGGGACAGTAACCATAGTCTCAGACAGTCATCCGCCTCCCAGCACCCCGCATCTCCTTGGAGGGCCTGCCGCTTACACGTGCAGTGTGCGAAGGAACAGAGGTGCAGAACTCACTGAATGTCTCCAACTCCGACGGGGCTGCCGAGGGTGATGTGGGGTCTGGATTTGAGGCTGGACGCACCTGGGTTCAGCTCTTGGCTCTGAAGTGTCCTGGCTTTGTGGCCTGGGATAATGGGATCACTGTCTCTTCTCAAAGCCTTCCCAGGTAGGTGGCATTGATTTTTGTGGCTGTGGGCTTTATCCCAGTGCCAGGGGCAGCTGTAACTGCTTAGATCCCCAGGCAGTAGTGGGGTGCTGCCATGGGGCAGGGCCAGCCTTATGGCGCCTGAGTGCACTGGCGCAGATGTCACGGGGACCATTTTGGAATACTGTCTGGAGCAGCTGAGCACACACCGTGGGCCCAGCAGGCTGTTTGTTTTGGGGACATCAGCGCTTCAGAAACCAGAGCCCTGTGTCCTGTGATTCCTGTTTCCTGGTTCCTGGTTTCTGGTTTTAGCCTCCTGACCATAGGACCATGCCCAGGAGTCAGAAGGATTGGGATCTTCCTTCCTGCTTAAACAGATGGACCGACATGGGTCTCGCTGCTTTCTTCTTTCATTGCAGTAGGATATTGCTGTGGCTGGTCCTGGGCACAGGGGCTTGGCAGACTGCAGGACAGAGGCCAGCAGTGGGGATTTGACCTCCCTCCAGTGGCCTCTCTGCAGCAGCCCCCTCCAGGGTCCCTGGGAACCTTGGGTAGCCCTCCTGCATTTCTGAGGCCCGTGGACCCAGAGCTGTGTCAGGCGCCAGCCTTCCCAGGAGAGAGAAGCCCTCCCCACCTCTAGCACCCTGCAGAAGTCTGTTAGGAATGCCCTCCCCCCGTTCCAGTTCTGTCTGCGGTGCAGTAACGCTCCCCTTTGTTGACAGCCTGGCTGATGGACCGAAGTCACGTTTTATCTGCCCTTTCCTCAGAGCCTGTGTCTGGCTTTTGGCCAAACCACTAATAATAATGCAACTCGGAGTAATCCTTGCATTTGTGGGATGTGCGGCTGGCCTGCCCGTCCTCCTGCCCCAAGGGAGGCCCAGCCGCGCCCTGCCTGAGGGTCCTGCCCCTCGGCCCCTCAGCTCCCCTGCGGCCCCTTGGCCTCGACACAAGGTCCGGTGGCTCTTCTCTCCTGAGTGTCCTGAGCTGAGTCCTCACGCTCCTGCTGGGCTTGTTGGCCAGCGCACCAGGAGGGTGCTGTTTCCTGAGTTTCCAGGGCTTTCACAGAGGAGGGACCTGGGGCTTACCCCTACCCCCAAGGAGGCCGGGAGGTGGGATGTGCCCCAGACGCCTTGGGCAGAGGGAAGAAGAGGGGCAGAGGATGCAGGAGGACTAGGAGGGGGTCTGGGGCCTGGGGACCTGCTGCCCTAGCCTTTCAGAGATGTGCACACCTGGCTAGTAGCCTGCCACCTTGGGGATGTGGATTCCTCAGGGTGCCACGGCCCAGCATGTATGCCAGAGGTCCTTCCCCGGCATTCTGTTGAGCAGCTGGGATGCCTGCAGATACACAAGGCTGGCCCTCCACCCAGCAGAGGCAGAGGCAGGTTGAGATGCTAGGACTCTGGGGTGCTGGTCCCAGGCCGGCCCTGTCCCCTTCTGGCAGAGGCAGGAGGGCGCTGAGGCTGGTGCAGCTGCCCCAGTTTGGATGGTCCTGGTCTGGTAGCCCCTAGTCTAGCAAGACCCACGTGTTGGGGAGCAAATTCATGGGCAGGAGGGAAGGGGATGGCCTGGGGAGGTCACAGACAGGCCCTCAAGGCTACCCGCCCCCCTTAAAGTGAGTTTGCACCCCTGCACCTGTCCTGTCCCGGGCTGGGTCCTCCTGCTGGTAGGTGCTCAGCCCTCACCAAGCTCTTTATGAAACTCCAGGGCCTTGGTGCTGAGGTTCCTGCCCTGGTGCAGCTCCCTTCCTTGTCCACCTGAAAAACTGTCCCTCTCTTGACCCCCTGGGCGAACCAGAGCCCCCTCTGCTGCTTTCCCGTAGGTCCCTCCTTGTGTGGCCTGTCTCAGAAGTAACCATGTCAGCTGTCACTGTGGACAGACCGTGCCCTGGTACCTGGGCCCGAGCGGGGCCATGGGGTGTCTTGTGAACGTGTTAGGAGTGAGTCTGCCTTCCCAGGTGCGCCTGTGACCGTGTGCTGTGGTGTCATCCACACAGCAGCACAGACTGAGAGTCGGGACAGGGCTGCTTCCCCATTTCATAGACAAGGAAGTGGAGGTTGGGCCCAGAGATGGGCGAGATGGGGCCTGGGGTGCATCGTCAAAGAGCCTGGCTCTGGCAGCCCTGGCTTCGAAATCTGAGGCTACCGAGTACCCTTCTGGGTGATGTGGGCAATTCGCACCTCTGCCCAGAGCCTTGGTTTCCCCCCTGTAAAATGGGCCAGTGGTAGTGCTTACCTCGTGGGTCTGAGATGATCCATGTGACGTGCTCGGCACAGTGCCCCATAGACACTGGCAGTGACGGTGACTGGGTCAGCACTCAGGAAAGACCAGTTTCCTTTTAAAGTTGCATTCGGTGCAATTCTGGAACATACAGCCGGGAATCCCCTGCAGTGTTCTTCCCTTGTCTCCCGTGACCCTCTGTAAAGTTGCCTGCTTGCTGTCAGAGCTGTCCCCCTCAGCCGGCCTCATCGTCAGCAGCACCCAGGACAATTTGGTGCCGTGTTATGGCAGCTCCCTGGGCCTCTGCCTTCCCTTGCCTTGGGGTGGGGGCCACCAGCACACCTTGCACGTCATTATGCCCCTTCCCTGGGGTCCCCTGGCTCCCCACCCTGGCCTGGCCTGCCGACTCCTGTTTGTGTTTTTTGCTGTTCTGGAGTCTTTTCTGCTTGGGCTGGGATGTCCAGTGTAGACTCCTCCATGAGCAGAGCAGCCGGACAATGAGGTATTCAGCAGCGGGGGCCGGCAGGGTGGGGGCTGGCGTGCCCCGGGCTGCCATGTCCACCTGCACCAGGGAGCAGAGGTGGCTCTCCCTGGCTGCCCAGGCAGCCTGTCCCTCCCCCAGGCTGCACACATGGTAGGGACACACGCTGCCCCAGGTTAATGCACTTGGGGGACATTATCAGCCTAATTTTTAGGCCTCCAGTTATTCTAGAACTAGAATTTGTCCCAGGCTTGTACTGGTCGGGTTTTGGATGATCTCTTGTAGAGGGTCCTAGGTTGTCTACCTTTTATGGGAGGGACTGAAGCTCCTTCTCATAGTGCCAGGCGAAGGATCCCCCTCCCCGCGCCCCCCCATGATGGGGGCCAGGTCTGCAGACCTTCGGGCTCTTGCTCGGTGCGGAGCCCTGCAGTTGTGGCAGAGGAGAGGACCTTCCAGGGTGGCTGTGAGAGGACCGTGTGGTGGATGGGCCCTGGGGTGTGGGGAGCAGCTGAAGCACTGCGGGGACGTGGGGACCAGGGACCCCAAGAACAGGGAGAAGTCCCATCGTCCCCAAGAGGCCATACTTTAGTTTCAGCAGCTCTCGGTGGCACAACCAGTGGGGACAGTGAGATCATCGGTGGCCCATGACTAAAAGCTGAGTGCAGCCGCTTGGCTGCGTGATCAGAGGCCGGAGACTGCCTGGGGAGGGTGTGTTTCCCCTCCCCCTTTGAAAGTGGCTGGTCGCCCCTGGTGGCAGCTGCCACCGTGCAGATTCCTAACGGTTCTGGAGCATTCCATGGACACATGCACGTTCCCTTGCTGAGTGTTTCTCCTGCCTCTGCCCCCACACACCTCCTCACCCGTGCCCAGTGTCCCGCTGGCAGAAAGCAGTGTCCAGAAGGTCTGAGATTGGCTGGATTCCTATCTTTCTGGATGGAAAATTTAATTTGGACAGTTGCCAGGGGGACTTAAAAGGCTGGATGCTGTTCCCAGTGTTGTGAGATGGGCCTGGGCACTGCTTTAGCTTCCTGACTGCCTTAACCAGTCCCTGCCTGCTGTAGGGACCTCGTGACAGACCCACGCAGGGGGTGCACACGTAGGCCAGCTGTGTCCTGCCCTGGGGGGCTCGGAGTATCAGGTGGAGGAGGCTGATTCAGGACAAGGTTACAAGATGATAGAATCAAAAAGAGCTAGAGGCGCTGGTGCTGAGGAGAGATAGACAATCTCGTGCAACTGCGTAGGGCAATCTGGGAAGACTCCCTGTAGGAGGAGCCTTCAGAAAAGCACTGACTCGCTCCTGCTAAGCTCAACCCTGGCATGCACATGCCCAGCTGCTCAGTGGGCCTGGGCCTGTGGGGTGTGTCTTGCTGCCACTGGCTTCTCCACTGCCTTCCGTCATGTGGGTGGAGGGGAGGATGCAGGACTGAGGTGCTTCCCAGGTAAGAGGACCAGCAAGCAGCAAGGAGGCAGCCTGGGGTGAGGAAAGGTCCCCACCTGTCTAACTCCTTCACTGCACAGAACCAAGGACAGAACAGAAACTTCTATGGGTAGACAGATGCTCTCTTCCATGGCTAATGGGAGAGAGAATGGGTCCAGCCTCTATGGAAGGCCATTTGGTAATTTCTAGACAATTGCAGAGGCTTGTTCCCTTCAACCGGAAATCCCACCGCTGGGACTTTATCCTACGAGGAAACTGGCACGTTAGTGCACAGTCCACTCACTCAAAGTGGTGCTTGAAATGGCCAAGTTTGGAGACAGCCACTGCCAGAGGTTCCCGGGGGCCGTCCTTAGAGAGCTGGCTCTGCTTGGCCCAGTCTGGCCCATGCCCAGGGATGACACGGCCCCCCTGCCCCTGCGTGTGCCATTTCACAGCCCCCTTGCCCACGGAGAGGCATGCTGGCGGTGCTGGCACATGGAGACCCGTCCAGCCCACGGGAGGGGGTGATTTATGTCGCTGGCTGGCGAGCACTATGCCACTGCCTTCTGCAGGCGTCGGGGGAAGCATGGTGCCTGGCGTCTCCCTGCCCTCACTCTCACCCTCCCCGTTTCCTCCTGGTGTTTCGCAGATGCAGAGTGACCACTCAGTCACCCGGTTCTGCTGCTCCCCTTGGGGGATGTACCTGCCTGAGGGACTCTTGATAGCCCAGTTCTGCTTGAAGCCACCTGTGCCCATGAGCTCGGGAGCAGAAGGCGGCCAGGGAAGCAGGGGACGTGGCTTGGGCCAGTTTCCCAGGTCTCCTGCCCACAGCCCCGCTGAGTCCCGACAGCATGAGCGATTGGCTTGCAGAGGCTGCTGGCCACGCCGCGCCATCTGGCGGGGCTATTGTTGACCACACAAAGGATGGAGTGCGGCAGGGCAGGGGCCGGGGCCCAGGAGTGGACGGGGAGGCAGGAGGGAGGGTGCCTGGCCTCCCAGCACACCCGGCTAGCTGGAGCCAGCCCCGTTTGTCCTGCGATAGCTGGGGCCATCGGATCTGTTTTACTGCTTCTTGGGCTGGGGCCGGGGGGTGGGGAGGGGTAAGGATGGCTCTCCACCTCTCCAGAATCTTCAGCTAGAATGCTTTAAACAAGTCTGGTTCTGAGCTGATTTATTGCTCCACTAAGATGCAAAGGCAGTTTTATGTACTAGGTAATTAAGTGGCATTATAGATGGCTTGAGAGCAAGTGGCTGCTGTTTTAATAATTAAAATAAATGACCCCTAGACTGCTTCCCCGCTTGATACTATTTTTCCTCAGTGTGAGGACCCTGGGGAGACAGTGAGCGTGTGAGTGTGTGCATACCTGTATGTGCTCGGGCCCGTGTCTACCTGTGTGTGTGAGAGCATATGTGTGTACGTGTGTGGGTGTGGGGGTATGTGCGCATACCTGTGTGTGTGAGAACACGTGTGCATATGCATGCGTGTGTGCGTGTGAGTGTGAGGTGTGCAGGAGGGACGGAGGAGGAGGTGGCTCCTTCATGACTTCTAGTTTCCTGAGCGCTCTTGGGGCACACGCACTGCCCAGGCAGGAGGTATCCTATCCCGGATAAACTTTCCTTCTACCTGGGAGGCCAGGCCAACCCCGGGCAGGTTTGGGTCCTGTTTCCTGTGTGAGGAGCCCCTATCCAAGCTCCAGCTCTGGCCCCACGTGGCCGTAGCCAGGCTACCCTTCCTGAAGGGCTTGGTTCTTGTGCCTGTACCACGAGGGTGACCAGCCTCACCCCACACACTGTGTGCCTGATACCTGGTTCTGCAAGCCCTTGGTTAGGGCTTGTGGAGGCAGAAAGGGGACCCCCGCTGGCCATGCCTCAGGGGAGCCAGAGGAGTGAGGGGCCAGAGCCCAGGCCATGGGCAGCAGAGACAGAAAGGGAACAGGACCTGGGGCCGTCGCCCCGGCAGCTGGGGTGTCTGCGGCTCTGTGCATCTGCTGCCTGCCCAGGGCTGTGCAGGCTCCCAGGGTAGTGGGTCAGCCCTGCTGCAGAATGTCACTCTCTTCTGCCCAATGGTACTTTTGTGGAAGGGTGGCCTTCTCTCAGAAGACACGGACCATGACCTGCTATGTCCTCACCCCCTGTGGGGCTGACACTGGGCTATCCCCCGACTCCGGCATTTCTGTGGATGGTTGGAGTTGAAGGACATGAGGGGTCCTGTCCATGGCTCTGCACGGAGGTCATCGTGTGGGGAGCCCTGGAAGAGGGACGAGGAAGCAGGGGACACACATGCCACTGTGTGCCAGGCTCTCCCTGTACCGTCGCCTGCTGAGCTGGGTTTCATTTACTCTCACCAACGCGCAGCAGAGGTGTCTTTCCCAGCTGGGTTCCAAAGTCACAAGGCAGGGCCAGGCCCGAAGCCCCTCCCTGCCCCCACGTATGCAGCCTCGTCTGCCCCTCCCCACGTTTACTGAGCTTCCTGGGCACGGTGCCGGGAGCTTGCGGGTTCTCCAGACTGGGCCAGCACCGCACCGCCTCACGGTCCCCGCCAGCCCAGGGATCCTAGTCCCTGTGCTGTGCCTGTGTGGCCATCCAAGCCCCTCCCCGTCCCAGGCCTCAGTTGCTATTTCTGAAAAACTGGAGTGTCCAGTCGTGACTGGGCTGCGTGTGCCGCACCCCCACACTGCAACGCGGAGGGTGGCAGAGGGAGTGCCAGGGACGGGAGTCGTGACTGGGCCTGGCCAGTCGGAGGTCTGTCCCAGGCAGAGGTCTGTGCTGCCCATCCTGGCACAGTGGCCCTTGGAAGACATGTGCCACCCCTGTTGGGGGCTGCTGGGTGCCACCAGGTGGCCCAGTGCCCCACCCCGGCTTCCCTCCTCTTGGCTGCTGTGAGCTGCGGGGCAGGCCCTCGTCCCGTGTCTGATTCCAGAGCCCAGCAGAGAGGAGGCAGCCGATAAGCGTTAGTGCCCAGGTCTGCCCACCTGCGGGACGGCTGTGGGCCTCTGCGCTCTGGGATCTGAGGCCCTCTCACTCTGACCCTGCCAGCCCCGGCGTGTCTTCCCTGAGCGTCTTTTTAAGCCGGGTAAAGGGAGTGTCACCAGTGTTGTTTGGTTGCCAGGGCAACTCACCCAAGCTCGTGCCGTGCTGCCGGGTGCTCAGATGCAGACATGCCGCCGGCTTAATTCTGCCGTCAGAGCAGCGGTGGCCGTGGGAAGGCTACCCTCGGGCGCTCCTGCTTCTTGGACGGCCCAGGCTCCGGGATCTCACCGGACGGGGCGTGGGGCACAGCCTCCGGAAGCTGCCGGGTGGTGGAAGGGAGGCACCTGCAGGGCCTGCCTCCACGGTGGCCGCCCCCAGCCCGTGTGAGCACCGAGTTTCACAGGCTGGGGGGAGGCAGGCATGGGGCCTTGGCCCAGCGGACGGTCCTCAAGATCCGGGGGCGTCCCTCACCCCTTTTCCTGGAGAAGGGCCGCTGCTGCCTGAGCATCTCTCGTGGGTGGGTGGGGCTCAGGCCCAGGCAGGTTTTGGGGTGAGCAGTTGGCTGGGAAGTGGGGGGCAGATCCCCCAAAGCCCTGGGGGTCTTGGCATGCTGAGGGGAGGCCCTCGGGAGGCTGCAGGTTCGTGTGCAGGGCAGAGGGCTGCAGGCTGTGATTTCGGAGCCTCTCTCCGGCTCCCCCTCCTGTGAGCACCTCAGCCCCAGAGCTCGGGGCCAGGCTACCAGTCACCCAGGAGGGGACCCTGGGGACCAGCCCATGAAGCATCTTAGAGAAACCAGTCGAGAAAGACATAATGGGCTGATCTGGGAGCCCCTGACGCTGAGGACGTGGGGCCTGAGGGTGGGTTCCCTTGTGCCTAGACAGCCAGGGGTGGCCTCCTGCCTCCTGGGTCCCTGTCCCTGGTGTCCTGGGCACCTCCAGGTTCGGGGGGTGCTGGCGCAAGTTGGTTGCTGCGGGGAGGTGAGGAACACCTACCTGGCTGTGCGCAGGTGTGAGTGGCGCCCAAGTGCAGATTTTAATTTATTTTATTTTTTAATTTCAAAGGGATACATGTTCAGTAGGGAGACTTAGGAGGATGTGGAAAAGTG